>JAMAKR010000065.1:0-123479 GCA_023628425.1 Chaetomiaceae sp. PYS4301M
TTTTTTTTTTTTTTTTTTTTTTTTTTTTTTTTTTTTTTTTTTTTTTTTTTTTTTTTTTTTTTTTTTTTTTTTTTTTTACATTCTGAATAGACGGACTGCTCTCTTTCACTCTTCATAACTTCCTTTGGCTTAATGCAATTATCAGTTTCAGACCGCGCCGATATCTCTTTGCAGATTCATAGTGGCACCGTGACGTTTAATACCAGACCCGAGAGCGAACATTTGGTCTTTAATTGTAAACCGCGCAGAACAATTGGCCGCCCCAGACTGGACATTCCGTGCACAACTGCAGGCAGCAGCCGCACAGATGTACGGAATACATTCGAAGCCGCGACCCAGGACTTGTGCATTCTTGGTTCTCCTCTCCCACCAACCACACAACGACAACGACGCACTCTCAACAACGACTCACTCTCGTGACACACTTCGCCTACTACCATGCGGCACACCCCATTTACAGTCGCTATGGGCAGTCAAATGGACGACACAAGGGACTTGTTGCTTTGCCACAGACAGCTTTCCTGGCAGGAGGACTACAAGCCGCAGCCACCCGCGGACAAGCTGCTTTCTCACATAATTACGACAATGCTGAGTTGAGTTCTGCGACGACAACTCGATTTTCGACCCAGCGACAGGGTTCAAGAACCATTTAGAATTGGAAAGATGGAGAGTTCTGAAGCCTTATTGTGTGTCTGACGTTAGGCCTAGCTGTAAGCAGGTAGTCCTAGACCATACGCTGTAAACTACCCTTTTTGCCCTACTCCTTCCAAGCCGCATCGATGATCTCCTTGACCGTGCGCGCCTTGATTTCGGGGAACTCCTCATTCAGAGTGTGGGCGGGCTTGAGGTCGAAGAGGCCCCTTTCAAAGAAGATGCCGAACGCGGCGAAGAAGCTTTGCAGCATCGGCTTCGGGAAGAAGGGGTAAATAAGCTGGTGAGACGGCAGCTCAGTGATCTCGCCCTTGCTAAGCTTCTCGATAGAATCGGTTGCCACAGTGAACTCGGTGCCCTTGGCCTCTTCGGCGATAGCGATGAACTCGTTCCAGGTCACCTTGCCGCCGATGATGTAGGCCTCCTTCTCCCAAGTGGACTTTTGTACGTAGACGGCCACGAACTTGCCGATGTCCCAAGTATGCGTGAACACGACGGGGACGTCTCCGGAGCCAGGGATGGCGGCAAAGTTGTTGGCAATGTCGACGACGAGGACCAGGGGGACCACATACGACTGGACCTTGGGCACGGCAAAGTAGTCAATGAAGTAGCCGTTGAAGATGCTGGTATACTCAAGAGAGGAGGCCTCGAGCGCGGTGAGAGTGTCGATCTTGTTCTTCGCAGGCGGGAAAATGGCGCTCATGCTGTTGCTGGCGTGAGCAAGTGTAGGCCATGGAGACGGGGTCGTGCGCCATGAAGATCCGTAAATTGCTTACCTCTCATGACCTGGGACGGCCCAGATACTAGGAATGAATCGCTTGGTGGTGGATGACTTGTCAGCCGCCGCGATGAGAGGGAGATCGAGAGAAACAGGCGCGGCTGAGGTCAGTGTCGAGATGACGGTGTCGATCTTGTTATTCTCGAGGACCGCGGTGATGCTGGGGACATCGTCGTAGTTGATTGCAATGATTTTGGCGCCAATTTCCTTCTCCTTGTCTTCCGAAGCCTACGCGTGACACGAGCAAGGTCAGGTCTGCAAGCGGCTCAAGGAGAGTTGACGGGACGAGTGCGCCGCCGACTTACCTGACGAGCCAGCACGAGCACCGTGATCTTGCCGGTGGCGTTGAGAGCGTCGACGATGGCGCGGCCCAGATTGCCAGTGCCTCCGGCTACAGCGATGACGGACATGATGATTGTTGATGAAAGGGCAAGATGGGGATGGATAAGTCAGAGACGGAGCGACGAGGTGAGTAAGGTAGTCAATGTTGTTTAATTGAGACTCGAGTACAGGGCGGCTAGAGTAGGGGCACGATCTACAGCTTCTTATGAACATTTCTGCCCTTTCTAGACGGCCAGTAACCACATGTGCATTGAAAAGGTTCCGCTCTCTGTAGGCGCTGTTGTCGCTATTAGTCATACAGGCTCTTTGTCTGGATGATAGTGGTGTGCGGCAAGTATTAATAATGCCTAGAGAGATGCGGGTGCAGAATGCATCCGCTAGCGGCGAGTTAGCGCGACTGTACATTACTAAGGTAGGTAGGGTGATGGGCTTTCCTACCCGGACGCTTCGTCAGTGGCCCTTGCGGCGGCTTCTTCGGGCAAAGCGGTCCAGATGTGACGGGAGTGTGCGATAGAAGTCGGGAGAATGGCAGTACGAACCTTCTTTTTCCGAATAAGGTAACGCCTAGTAACCTCGTCGGCCTCGGGGACCTTTTCTCCGCGTTCGTGGAACCTGAAGTTTTGGCAGCCGCGACCCGAGGCCGACGAGGAGGTTCACAAGGAGAAGGACCCCCATTACCGACTGATGTTGGCATACCCAGAATGCCCTAGCTGGTGGTACATCTGCATCCTGGTTCTGTCTATTGTCATGGGCCTCGTCGCAACCTACGCTGCCGAATCAACTCTTCCCTGGTACGGATTCTTGACAAGCATCATCTTAGCTGGCACCTTTATTCTGTTCTTTGGCGCGCAGGTCGCCCTCACAGGTTTCCAAGGGAATGTCCAGGCCATCGTGCAGATGGTTGCTGGTTATCTCTATCCAGGTCAACCGCTGGCAAACATGTACTTCACTCTGTTCGGTTACAACTCAGTGCTCCAAGGCATCAGCATGGTGCAGGACCTGAAATTTGGCCAGTACGCTAAGCTGCCGCCCAGAGCAACTTTTTCCGCGCTGAAAGCACATGCGCCCTCATCATACACCCCCAGAAAGTCAATGTGCCTTTTGAGCCCCCGAGGTACCCCTTGAAGGGCAGAAAATTGAAGCAACACTTGCCAGATCCAACGGGAATTTAGCAACGTAACCCTGTCCAGACACCTCGAGTTGACGCAAAGGAGGTGGTGGTGCATGTTAGCTGGGTGTACTGCGCCTTGCAGCCAGCCGAACTTGGTTGCTTCGGCATCTGGAGCTCGTTGCAGATGGATTGGTTTATGCAACTGCACTACATAGACCAAAGATTCTTCGAACTGCAGCTCTCAGCATACGTCACTTTGACACAAATGGGCACAGGATTGTGAGTATGTATGGTCTTGACACAACCGCCTGTAGGACTTGGTAAGGTATGCGTGTCCGGTGGGTGGAGCAGACCTACATGTACCTAAGCTCTCTAAGGTACTGATAGACGGTGGTCGTCTCGGTTTCATAGTCTACGTGCACGATGACCGTAGAGGTAAGGCAAGATGCATTGGCATTAGGTGCCTGCCTCGGTAGAGGTATAGCAAAGGGTATATATGGTTGACAGAGAAACCAAGAATCACTTCTCTGGTTTGGACAGGTGCTTGGTAGACCCTATATCGAAACAAAAAAGCCCAACAGCAACCCCAGATCCCGAGTAACTCTCATCCCCAGACAATGCCGCCGTCTGCCTAGCCACGCGGCCCAGGCGCATAGCCTCTCAGCCGACAAATCATAGCAGGGGCCGGCTCAGGATCAACCTTAAACTCAATTCTCAGCGCTGCCGCCTCGCGCTCGATGTTCTCGTCCCACTGCTCGCTGTCAAACTCACTCAGCGCGTACTCGACAAGACAAGGCCAGAACAGGCCGGTCCAAACTCGGATTTGGCGGAGATCCTGGAAGGATCCATCGCCGTTATCGAGCGCCTCCCTCTTTTCGCGGATGTCTTGTAGGAGTTGGAGGATGGGATTGCTGAGGGTTTCGTTGCTAGTTATTTGATTCCAGTCCTTGATGTGAAAGAGGTTGAGGGAGACGAGATTGCGCGGGAGAATAGCGCTCAGGGGTTGTGGCATCGCGGAGTGATTCTCGGTTGGGGCGGTGAACGGAATGCTGTCCGGGGATCTGGTGAGCAGTGCGTTGGCACCGAGATAGAGCTCTTTAAGCCCCTCTAGCTGACGCAACGAGCCGTACGTGCTGTCGACGTCTGGCGTGGTCACATGCAAGGGGTAGTGTTCCAGCATCAGCCAGCGAAGGCTGGGGTGGAGGTAGCCGCATCTGTGGTTGAGGATGTGCGTGACTTCGTGAGGCAGGACAGGGTTTTCGTGGTGGGGAATCCTGCGCTGAAGCCCATACGTCCAATAGTGCTGGGAGTCGTCATCGTCCAAGGCGATGTAGGAAAACTGCTGCAGATTGGTGCAGTTGGCGAGCAGGTTGGCTAGCCCGGCACTGGAGACCCAGCAGAAGACCAGGTTTAAGCACACGATGTTGCCTAGATCAACTGTTGGCGACAGGCTCTTGGGGGCGTAGTTCGGCCCTTGGTCGTACCGAAGCGGGTCGGAGTTGTTTGGAGAGTGAAGGACCGCCCAAGTCAACTCGAGCTTTGCGAGGTTGGGCATGTACCAGGCCAAGCCATCAAGCTGCCGCACATCAAGGAAGCAGATGTGGATGAACTCAAAACCATCCAACCAGTGGACCCCCAGGGCCCCGACGCGAAGACGGCGGATATTATTCGTCTGCCGAGAGGCGGTTTTGGTTCCACACAGGGCTTGGAACATCTCGTGGACCATGTAGGGCTTGCTCCAGCTGAGAATATTCCTCAAGTCCAGTGTTTCCAGGTTCTTGCAAAGACCGACGGCAAGATGGTTGAGGAAGACTGCTGCCGCTTCGGTCACCTCCAAGTCACGACGTGATCCGAACTGCCGAGACGTGTAGCTGCGGGATTGACTCCCATGCCAGGCAACCCTCTTGAGGGAACAGAAAGACCCAGTGAACTGGCCGCGTCTGTAATCAGCTTCCTCTCCTGGTCGTTGGGCACCATACCCTTGACGGCGAGGGTAGTGCCGGCGGAAACACTGTCAGTGAACGTGTCCAACGGCAGATAGCGCACGCAGCTGGCGAGATCGGGACGCATGGCCAGAGTGCGGGTGAACTGGTAGAGACAAACTCCACCATGGCTCATCTTGCTCAGCGCCCCGGGAAACTCCCGAAACAGGACTGGTTGCACCATGACCTGTAGCGCCTTGCAAGTCTTGCTCAGCGCCGAGAGCGCCGAGAAGTTCTCACGGACGACTGCATCCGTCTCACCCTGGTCGTCAAAGATCGCGACCCTGCGGTGATGGCAAAGGTCGGAAAGGATGAGCGACACCAACTCATTGGGAAGCCGGAGGAGCGGCGGGGGCTTGGGCGCCGCCACGGAGTCCTCAGGCTGGCGAGGGCGGTCGGTATCCATGGCGATGGTTTATGGCCAAAAGAAAAGACTCTGGAGTCGAGGTTGATGGGACAGAAGGGAAAAGAAGACCTCTGGAGGACAGAAACAAATTAGAGTGATTCTGGGAATATATACGCGGAGAGTCAGCGGGGACAACTCTTCACCGGGCACTTGATATCATCTTGATGCTTGTTCCTTCAGACCTGCATGCGGTATGCCGGAGAATGGGAGCCACCTCACTCAGTCAGTTTATGGTGGCTGAGTTGCATGGCGCTGCGGTCCGTGTCAACCCTTTTCATATGGTGATCCCGCAGATGAAGGCAAATTATAGTAAAACGAGATGTAGGATGCTTGCATGCGACGGCCAACATCATAATCACCTCACAACGGCCCTCCGCGTGATGCAATGATAACATGGCCATGAAGACAACACGTACTTGTTCATGCACGCCAACTGACCTCGCACTCTGCGACACGTCGTTTGCCGTCTTTGTCTCTGGTTGAAGTCGAGTCTTGCAACGTCAAATCCGTATTTAAGTCAGTTGGCCCCACCAAACTCCCAGGACACCGGTTGCCTTTTCTTCCTCGTCGCCAAAAGCATTGGAAATTCACCCCGTCCCCTAGTTACCACTCGATTCAAGATTCGAAACAATGGCCACCCCTTGCAAAGAAGATATGGGCTCCAACCAACCCAATTCTTCCACCTCGGCACCGTCCCAAACCTTCACCCTCTTCCCGAACCTGCCGCCAGAACTTCGACTGATGGCGTGGGAGGCGGCGGCGGCGGAAGCACAGCAGCCACGGGTCCTGCTCTCACACTGCCTCAAGCCGGCCGCTGAGGAGACACACGACATGGTCAAGGCGCTGGCGGCGACGTGCTGGGAGAGCAATGTGGCCACGGCACAACACCGTCGGGAGTGTCAAGCCCAACACGACAAGTCCCGCTCACGTTGCTGTTTCCGGCGTAAGTGCAGAGAAATCAGACTTTGTCCTCAAGAGAGAGAGAGGATGGACACCAATGTCTGACACAATCATTTTCAAGACGTCCACTTCCACTCGGAAACCGACATCTGCCTGACCCGCACAAGCTGGTTCCCCATGTGCGTGAAACGGCCGGCGTGCCCGCCCATCTTCCAGGGCTTCCAGCGGTTCATGGTGCCGGCCAAGCGCTGGTTGGAGGTATTCAACTACTACCAGCCCGCTCGGCTCGTCCAGCTTGCAGTGCAGTTCCGCGCCCGTCTCGGAGACGACATCAGGGAGATCATCTTGCTGCTGCCTCAGTTGCCAAAACAGGAACTCTGGGATCTACACGGCAAATGCTCCTGTTGCGAGCATCTCCCCGAGGAGGGAGGGAGCTGGGTCGGGCTAAACGCCGTGCCGCGCGACATATTCCGGTTTTGGACCCTCCACGAGATGGGGCAGTTTGAGGCGGCGTACGCGGCGCGGGTGCGGCGGTTCCCACCAGGTCTGGCGGAGGAGCTGTACTCGGGGCGATATGAAGAAGATTATGTGTCGTTTGCTTCTGCGGTTGAACGAGGCGACAGTGCTGGTATCAATGATCTCGTCAAGGCTGTCGATATCGGAGGGCATCCAGAGGAGGGTGAGGGGGCTGGCACCAGGAACAGCACCGAGGACGTCAAGGCTGCCGACATGACAGGAGATTCGATGGAAAAAAGTGCTAGCGGTCATGGAATGGGAGAAAATCCCTTGGACTCCCTGTCTGACAAACACTTCTTATTCGCGCTGCGGCACAGCTGGCGGTTTGTGTTTGGCGACCGACTGCGGCTCCCGTTTGCGCACATCAGAGGGCATGACGTGTGGGATTTTCTGGACCGGAAAGTGACTGAATGAGGTCTATGATCCATCGAGGATAGGAGGAGGAATAGCCCTCGGATAGTACCGGTATTCTAGAAGAAAAGTGAGATTTCTTGAGAAAATGTGAGTCGAAACTAACGTTAAATGGTGTCATCTGAGAGACGCAACGGAGATGCAAAGTCGACTTTGGTTTTTCTGAGTGTTCTATGTGCCAAGTTTGGAAATTGCGAAGGTGCGATCAAAGTTTTAAACCGCCAATCCATTTTGAGCCGCCAAACCCCTGATAGGAAACAGGGCACCCTTCCACAAACCCTGCCAAGAACAAGAACAGCTTCGACGCATCCTCATCCAACCCTGCTTCACCTCTTTCCAAATCTCCAAATGAGCACCAGCAACCCTCCAACAACCTACAAGAACCTGGAAATCACCACTAGCAAGAAAAGAAAGAAAGAAATAAAGCACGGCCCGCCTTTTCAAGCAAGCAATTCAGCTGTTCGCGTTCGTCGCTTGTGTAAGCTTTGCCATTGGTGCCTGGATGAATACCACTTCCACTGCACGAATGTTGAAAACAAGAAGGCTTTGGCACCCATCGTGTTCCTGATGACCCATGGTAGGTTCGATGGCGAGGGTCTGGTGACACAGCTTCCCATGCCAATCCGGTTTGCCAGGAGGCAAAGATACTGGAGGAGATGTGCGTTATCGAACCCTCAAACTCAACTCACAAGTGACAGCCAAATCCGCCCAGCCTGTCACATGAAGGAGGATTTCAGCTGCTGCACGTTCAAGGCGCAGCAACCCCGCCTCGACATGAGGCAGCTTCAGGGGCAATTGGCGCGCTGCCCCTCCACATCACTCAACCTGTCAACGACCACCAAACTTGGTATTTCCCCTCCTACCACCACCGCAGCAAGAAATCTGGCATTCTTTATTTTTTCCCTCCCCGTGCCGGCCCGTCATGACCGTCACAGCTGGAAAAACCCCGCACACCACCATGGCCAAAGCCAAATCCCAGGCTCAAGCCGACGCCCTCCCCCCCTACACCTACACGCCCATCACGCCCGACGACTTCCGCGTGCTCAAGATCACCGCCGTCTCCCCCCACCTCCAATTCACCCTGCAAACCTTCTCCATCCACGACGCGCCCGAGTACGAAGCCCTCTCGTACGCATGGGGCAGCGGCGCAGCCGACGAAGCCGCCGTCTGCAACGGCGCGCGCTTCCTCATCTCGCAGAACCTGGGCCAGGCCCTGCGCGCCGCCCACCGCCAGGCCCCCTCCGCCTGGCTCTGGGCCGACGCCATCTGCATCAACCAGGCCGACAACGCCGAGAAGGCGCACCAGGTCGAGGGCATGGCCGAGCTGTATTCCTACGCGCACCGCGTGCTGATCTGGCTGGGCGAGGCCGCGGATGATAGTGATCTGGTGTGTGATCTGCTGCCGGCGCTGAATGAGCATATCTGGGCGCTGCGGGATGAGGATGGGGTCTGGCGGAGGTCGCTGAATGAGAAGGAGATGGTTGCGCACAGGCTGCCGCCGCCGGAGGATTCGTTGTGGAGGGCGGTTCTGATGTTGTATGCCCGTCCGTGGTTTCAGCGGTTGTGGATCGTGCAGGAGATTGTGCTGGCGCGGCGGTGCGTGTTTTTGTGCGGGCGGCGCAAGGTCGAGTGGGATGTGATGGTCAACTTTGCGCAGGCGACGTTGAAGTCTATCGTGGTTAGCGAGGTTGCTGGCCTGCACGTCGTTGCGATGGGAGAGGAGGCGGTAAACCGTAGCAGCAACGGCATCCTGCTGATGGTGCGCTCGTGGAAGTTGCAGGAGGGTATGGCCAAGCCCGACATGGAGGTGAACGGGCTGTCTATCGCCATGGCCGTGATGCAGAGCCAGAGCGCGGCTGTCAAGGTGGACTACGTCTATGCCATTCTCGGCTTGCTGGGTGAGGGACTGGGGATCAACGTTGTGGTGGACTACTCGGATGAGGCCATCCGCAACTACGGCAAAGTCCATGCCGACTTTTTTCGGCTGTGCGTCGAGAGGCTCAACGACTGGCCGTCCATCTATTTCCCGGCAAAGAGACCCAGTGGAGGTGTTCCTTCTTGGTGCCCTTCCTGGGGCAGCGGCTTTAACGAGTCGTACATGGTTGTCGCGCGTTCTCGGGCCGGGAGGCCGACTCCGAAGTCACACTTTCGTGACTTCTACTGCCCCTCGCCGGATGACGCCGAAGTAGAGGACGGGATCCTGCGTGTTGCCGGAATCACTGTGGACGTGATCCAGAACATTATTCCCCTGCACTCCACGTTTGAGGATGTTGACTTAAACGACTTTGAGATGAGTCGCGTCATAAACATGGTCAAAAAGTGCGCAGCCTACATGCCCGACGGTCTCGACAACCAGCAACGGTTTCTAGGGACCCTGATCGGCGAGTGGGACTGGTTGACATCGACGGGATTCTCCGACGCGCCAGACGGCCCTCTTCTCGACAGCTTCTTTGAGTTTCTCGAGCCGATCGCTGCGAACGAGGCCCGTAGAGGCGAGCCTGACTACGCGCCTGTGGATATTAACACGGTCGAGTACATTCTTGAGAAGCATCATTTCTGGCGAAAGTATTTCAATTTGCTGAGGATTCGATGGCCACACATGAGCTTCGGCATGACCAAGCATGGCCGGATTGCGTTGCTCCCGTGCGAGGCGAGCATCGGCGATACGCTCTGCGTGTTTTTGGGCGCTACGTTGCCGCAGATTCTTGCGCCGCACGAGGACGGCAAGCACTGGCGCTATGTCGGGCCCAGTGTCGTCGACGGGCTGGTGAAGGGCGAGACTTTTGAGACGATGGATGACTGGGAGAGCAAGAAGGAGACATTCTGTCTGAGGTAGAATAGAAAAGACATCCTCATAGAGATCACAAAGGGATGAAATCGGCAATATGAGATGATCCCACATACAAGTCGCATCCAGTGTCTTTATGTACAGAAGGTAACATCACCATCAAGACTGCAGAGAAGAAAGGGGGATCCAAAGACCCACCAATGTATGGCTCAACCAAAACGCCACCCCCCCAGCCCAAGTCTACCTTATCCCATCCGTATGTCTATCGCAACAAAATGTCATACCCGTCCCGGTTGATGCGCACCTGGTCGCCTCCAAACCCGTACTTGCGCCGGACCAGCTCAAAGATGATCAGCCCGGCGCTCGTGCTCGGCACCTGGCGGATCGTGTTCCACCAGAACCCGCGGTACAGCCACTGCCGCATCGTGAGCCCAGCAGTCTGCGCCTCGGCAACACACTCGGCCCACGTCGTCCGATAAGCGTCCCGGTACCACTTCCACATGGAGCTCGAGGGGTGTTCGGCCAGCTTGGCCTCGAGGCGGAGCATGCGCGCTTTTGCGTCCAGCCCCTCCAGCCGCTCCCAGTGCTCGGCCTGGACGTGAGACAGCGGGTGCAGCACGACCTGCTGCATGACCGAGGCACTCATGCCGGCGAGCAGCAGGAATGCCGGCTCGATGGCGTAGTGCGGGCGGATGATGGTCGGCATCCTGAGGTGGTCGTCGCTGTCGTTCTCCCGCCGCGGCTCCTCCGGCGGTGGCGCGGGCCGCTTCTGCGACAGCAGTACAATGGCGTCCTCGTTGAGCGAGCCATAGTACCACCGCACATAATTATAATACCCCTGCGCCTTGACGTACTCAAACACACTGAAAAACACACCACACCCCAAACTATCCTTCAAAAACGACAGTCCCCACCCAGCAAAAATCCCCCTCGCCCCAATTTCCCTCAACTTAGCCGCACTAAACGCCCACATACTCTTCGGCCTCTCCCCCTTACCCCCGTCCACCCCCTTAACAGGATTCCCACTCCCCGTCATCCCCGCGGCACTAACAACCCCATCCCACCTCGCCTGTACCGCATCCAACGGCGCAGCCAAGACACTCTGCAGCGCCCCCGCCAAAAACCCAGCCGCGAACGTCTCCCCCGGCCCGGGCGGCGGATACACGCGCTTGCTGGCGCGGCCGCTCTCCGGGTGCAGGCGCGCCAGCACCTGTAGGTAGCTCGTGTAGAGCACGGCGCCGACGCCGACGTTTGCGATCAGCGGCGGGAGGACCTGGTCTGGCACGACGCGCCAGCCGTAGTGGCGCACTGCTGAGGCGAGCACGGCGGGTGTTGTGCTGCGCAGGCGGGTGAGGAGCCAGCGCTTGGTGAGGGCGTAGCGGGTGGTGGTGGTGGTGCTGCTGCTGCTTCCGCTGGGGGGGTTGAGTGGTTGTGATGATGGTAGTGATGAGGAGGAAGAGTGCGATAATAACGCTGCGGCGGCTGCGCGGTGCTGCTGGATGAGGGCGCGGCGCTGGGCTCTGGCTGCTGCGGCTTCTTGCTCTTGCAGGGCGCGTGCGTAGGCGAGGTAGTCGACGCGGGTGCGGAAGAAGGACTTGACTGGGGCGCGGAAGTAGAAGGCCACGGCCTGGGAGGTGAGGGCGCGCACGCCGGCGGCGGATGCGCCCGTTGCGGCGTTGCTGCCTGCGGGGATGTCGGGCGGTGGTGTCCCTGGTGGGACGACAGGGAGAATGCCTGGGTATAGCGGGGTTGTGCCGATCCGGGAGGGGAGGGGCATGGTGAAGTTGGCGTTGAGGGTTGGGTCGGAGAGGTGGGACGGCGTGAGGCTGTCACCTCGACTCGGGGGGTTGGGGCCAGGCATGGTGCCGTGGCATTTTATTTTATTTTTTCCCCGTCCCACTTTTTAGTCTTTTTCTTTGTTTCTCGTTTGAGAGTGTGTGTTCCTGTCCCCGATTCTGGCTTGGCGAGTGTGAGTTGGTGATCGTTTCCTTGAGAGAAGCTTGTGTTGGCGGCTGAGATGTCGGTTGAGACTTGAGTTGGGTTTTGGGGAGAGTTGAACCCTGGAAATCTAAGGCAACGCCTTTGCGCCGGCTCCTTCCGGTGTGGGGTGCATCAGAGCGGGCCCTGGTTTTTGGCGTGCTTCCAGCCGCCGTCAGCTGTTATTGTGGGTGGGAATATCGAAACTGCCAGGGTTAGGGTTGGTGTAAGTCCACATCGGCTGGAGGAGAGGACGATGAGTTTGGCCGCCTCCTCGGAAAAGGCCTCCGTACTTCATGTTTCGGCGGTCCCTGGAGACATAAGGTATTGTGATCTTTTCCAGTCAGGCACACAAGTTCACCATGGCATCCAATTACGTTGCAGGTCAGGCATCCACTGCCTCCCAGACGAGGCTGCGGTGTCAAGCTATTCCACGACCAGGGGCCGGCTCCAAAGACTGAGATGGGCATATCAGATTCAAGAAGGCTGAAAATATTTGTATTTTAGAGTTGACAAGCTCAACTTTCACAATGGCAGTTCAGAGAAACACAGCACGAGTCCCCGCGTGGAACGGAGGGCGAGGCTCCAGCAAGGGTGTCTGACGAATATCAAACCTCAGTGGCCCCAGACGAGAAGTCTGCGACGGAATATTCCCAGCGAGTACCGGCAATGCTGAGATATCTGGCACCACAAACTGAATAGGCAGCAGCTGGAGGAGCAGGGCCTTGTGATGGGTGCTTGGCACTCCGGAGATAAGGTTGTGCCGTTGGTTCAGCGACTGGTTGTGGTCCGTGAAAAGGGGTTGGTCAAGCTCGCATCGGGGTAGTGTTCACGTGACATGTCTCTTTGCTATATATCGCACTCCATCCCCTGCCTGCGCAATCCTTCCCTGTCAGCCTACCTCCCCCTTCTTCCAACTTACTGGGACACTTGTAAGCTGTAAACTCATCAACCCAAAAATGACTGCCATGAACCTGGACCCTGAGGTCGAGGGGTTTGTGACCCTCGACAACACCATCGCCATGATCGATACCGTGGACAGTGACGAGGACATGGCCATCATCGGCAAGGACGACGTGAGCAACTACAACCCCGAGTACATCCTTCCCGAGTCTCCCGCCGTCATCAGCAAGATCCGCAAGTGGCTCGAGCCAACCCCCTATCTCCACGAGGGCGGCGAGTATCGCCGACACCTCGCCTCGCACGCCGAGGGCACCGGCCAGTGGCTCCTGGCCACCGAGACATACCAGAAGTGGCACACGGGCAGCGAGCACGGCCTACTGTGGATCAAGGGCATCCCGGGGTCCGGCAAGAGCGTGTTTGCCGCCATGCTCGTCGATGCACTCGCCAAGGAGGGCCATCCCGTACTGTTCTTCTTTTTTCGTCAGATCATCGACGCCAACCACAAGCCTGTGAACCTGCTGCGGGACTGGCTAGACCAGGTGCTTGAGTACAGCCCGCCGCTGCAGGCCGATCTCAAGTGCAGCATGGACACGTCAGTCCGGCATATGGACGGTCTCAGCGTCGAGGAGTTGTGGAAAAACTTGAAGAAGGCGCTCGCCCCCTTGCCCCGCGTGTACTTGGTGGCCGACGCCCTGGATGAAATGGACCGGGGCAACGACGAGTTCCTGGGTACTTTGGCCAAGCTGGGGACCTGGAGGCCTGGACAGGTGAAGGTCCTCATCACCAGCCGCCCGGTCACCACCGTCGAGAACCCCCTGCGAAAATGCCCGCTGCTCAAAATCCGGCTCGAGGAGCGTCTCGTCGACACTGATATTGCCACCTTTGTCCAGCACAGCCTGGCAAGTTCCGCCATCTCGATCGAGGACCGCGCCCTAGTCAGGGAGGCCGTGCCTGGGCGTGCCAACGGCCTGTTCCTGTATGCGAAGCTGGCCATGGATGCTTTCCTCGAGCCCGGGGCCGAGGTTCGGGGGGTCTTGAAGGAGCTCCCAACAGACCTCAACGCCATGTATACCAATCTCCTTGCCGAGCACGCCCGGACATCCGGCGTGTCGAACGACGTCCAGCGTCTCCTCCTATGCTGGGCCACGCACGCGACCCGGCCGCTGCGCCTGATCGAGATGGCCGAGATGCTCCGCGTCACACACAACGCAGCCGGTCATCTCCCAGATCTTCAGAGCGCCAAAGCCCTGGTGCGCGTAGCATGCGGCCCGCTACTCGAAATCCAGCCCGACGAGACGGTCTCGGTGGTGCACCACACCTTGACCGAATTTCTCCTTGGTTCAACCCGGTCTGCTACTGACGTACCGGACGAAAGCTCCGCCTCGTCTTATCCTATCCTACTGCCCGGCCCAACCCACGAGCAGCTGGCCCTGTCCTGCCTGGAATATCTCCAGCAGTCCCGGTGTCTGGAGACGCTCCCTGAAAGCGAAACCCGCCGAACTGAGAAGGACACAGGGCGCTGGCACGACAACAGCTCCGAACGCCACAGTCCCCTGAAACTCGAGTTCCCCTTTGCCGATTACGCCTGCAAGAACTGGCATATCCACGCGGCCAAATCCTTCCACTCCACCACTACAGCCCACACCCCCTCACCCGCCCTCCTCACGGCTATCGACGCCCTCCTCACCCCCAGCCTAGCCCTCGATGCCTGGCTCACCATAGCCTGGTACCCCCTCGCCACCCAATCCATCACCCCCAGCCACATCGCCGCCCGCTACAACCTCACCCCCTACCTGCACCACCTCCTCCAAACCCACAACCCCAACGAAACAAAAGCACAGAAAAAAATCCTCAACCCCCGCAACACCACGCTCCAAACTCCCCTGCACCTCGCCTCCGAAGCAGGCCACACCGCCACCGCCATCCTCCTCCTCGAAGCAGGCGCAAACCCGAACCCCTCCGACATTTCAGGTCTGACACCTCTCCATTACGCCGCGACCAAGAACCATCCCGGGGTTATCACCGCCTTGCTCGAGGCTGGGGTGTCGCCGCTGGCGAGGAAGACGTGCGAGTCGCCGGGCAGGTGGTGTGGGACTGGCGGTGGCACGGTGGGCGAGACGGCGCTGATGTATGCTTGTCAGGAAGGGGGGGTGGAGGGACTAAGGGCTTTTTTGCCGTTTTTGAAGGTTGATGGAAAGAAAAAGAATGAGGAAGTGGGGGGAACGGGGAAGAAGAAGCGGCCGGGGGAGAAAAAGGCGGGCGATGATGGAGAGGAGGACAAGGATGAAGAGGAGGGGGATGAAGAGGACGAGGATCAAAAGGAGGATCAAGAGGAGGAGGATGATGATGATGATCCGGATGGCTATGATGAGATGGCTGGAGAGGACCTTTCTGCAGCGGGACAGCGGGCGCTGGACTGGGCTGCGGCAGCGGGGCACACAGACATGGTCAGACTGTTGCTGCGAGAGCCCGGACTCCCGCTGGATGTCGACCGCAAGACCGGAGGGTACAC
Source organism: Chaetomiaceae sp. PYS4301M (assembly GCA_023628425.1). NCBI lineage: Eukaryota > Fungi > Ascomycota > Sordariomycetes > Sordariales > Chaetomiaceae > Chaetomiaceae sp. PYS4301M. Next base: position 15,278 of record JAMAKR010000065.1, read on the forward strand.
GGCGCTGTTCCACGCGTGCGCGACGAACCATATCGAGATGATGGAGGCGTTGATTGTCGAGGGCGGTGCAAATGTGGGGTTGTCTTGCGAGGGCGAGGGGTGGCAGGCGAAGCGGTATGGAAGGAGGGTCCAGGGGGGGAGGTGGGGTGAACATGCGCGCATGACGCTGCTCGAGGCGTTTTGTCGGTGCCGGGAGTGCTGGGATAATGACGACGGTGAAATGCATGTCACGAAGCTGGAAAGGGGGTTGGGAATGCTGCTCGGGGGCGGGGCGGATCTGAATCGGAGGGACGAGGAGGGTAAGACGCCACTGTACCATGCTGCTCACCGGCCGGTGCTGATGCGGCTGCTCTTGCGAGCCGGGGCGGATCCAAATGCCGAGACAGCCGATGGGGAGACGATGCTTCATGCAAGTGGTCTTGGTGGTGGTGGCGAGGGAGGGTGGGAGGTCATCAAGCTGCTTGTGGAGGAGGGCCAAGCTGACATCAACAAACAAACGAGGAGCGATGGGAAGACGCCCCTCATGGCTATGCTCAACTCTTCGGGGGATCTCACGTCTTGCTTGCGCTTCATCCAAGAGTATCGTCCAGACTGTACTCTGGCTGACAAGGCGGGCAACACAGCTCTCCACATGGCGGCCTCGTTCCACTCCAGACACCTGCAGAGTGAAATCATGGACGCTCTGCTCGCCGCCGGCGCAAAGATCGACCAGAGGAACCACAAAGGAGATATGCCAGTCCATGTTGCACTTGCAGACCGCATGGGGGACGCGGCCGCGGTCGAGTTCCTTGTTAGTCGGGGGGCCGACCTCGAGGCGCAGGACTATGCCGGGAAGACCCCTTTGATGCGCGCGCTACGATCGTTACGGGTGGGCCGGTGGCAGAGACAGCAGGATAATATGGCTTGCCTGCTGCGTATCGGTGCGAGGATAGACACCAGAGACTTCAAGGGCCGGACCCTTGCCCACGAGATTGTCAGCCAAGTGGAAATGCGAAGTACGTCCAACGCCACAGAGACCTTGGAGCAGATCCTGGGCCTAAACCTGGACCTAACGCTGGTGGACTTTACCGGAAACACGCTGCTCCATGAGCTGGTGAGGCGGCAGGACAAGAAGCGCGTGGAAGTGTTTGAATACCTGCTTGGACGGGGGGTGGACCCAGACGCCGTCAACTACTCGGGCCAGTCGGTGCTCCATGTACTTGCCGCCAAGCAGTACGACCCGGAGCTTCTCAAGGCGGCCCTGGCAGCGTGCAAGAGGGAGTCTCTGGACCTCCCGGACAACGAGGGCCAGCGTCCCATACATCTCGCCGTCAGCCAGTCTGAAGGCACTGTAGCCACGCTGATTTGTGCCGGTGCCGACATTGTGGCCCCGACGCACAAGGGGCTCACCCCGTTGCATGTAGCGGCGTCGGCGGGTGACAGCAACATCCTCGGCATCCTGCTCACGGCCATCACCTCGATAACCTCTGATCGTGATGTCATGCAGGAGATCGTGAACGCGACGGACAGCGAAGACCGCACAGCGCTCTACTACGCCTGCTTGTCCGGGCGTTCCGAGAGCGTGGCCCTGTTGCTCGACGCAGGCGCCGAGGTCAAGCGCTTCACCAGAAGTCTCTTTGAGGCGTGCTCGAAGTTTGAGCAGGAGGACTGCCGCAAGAGACAGGCCATGACAGAAAAAACAAACGTTCATGAGCCGAGGGACTTCGGGGACATGAGCTACAATAACTTTGCTCACTTCCACACCCGACTGGACGAGATCCTGCGCTTTCTGATCGACCACGGTCTAGAGCACTCCGGGACGGACCGGTACGGCTGGACCTATCTCCACCTTGCCATCAAGGCAGCGGCAGGGTCGGACTTGGACCATACGTTTCGGTGTTTCTCGAAGCTGGGAACCGAGATCCTGGGCGAGGCGGACCCCATGAAAGACTGGGTGTGGCCGGGCGTGGCCTTTTCTCGTCGGCTGGCCCAGATCCGACGCGAGGCCGCTTCCCGAGCCTTAGACGATGCGCTTCCAGTCATTCTGGCAAAGGGTGACAGACAGGCACAAGGACAACTGTTCCTCCAGCTGCTCGGCCAGCGCGAGTTTGACCTCGTCGAGGTCGCAGCCAAGAGGGCTGGCTACCGTCTGGGGCTCCTGAACGACCCCGGGTGGCCTCTCTTTTTTGCCTTGGTTGGCATGGGCCATGCGTCGCTTCTCGCCAGGATCGCGGCCCAAGAAAATAACGTGCAGGGGGGCTCCGGCAAGGGCAAGGGCGGGTACGCACGCCTTGTCCAAGCCGCATGCAGGCGTGATGCCCCCAACATGGACGTGCTGCGTTTTTTGGTCGAGAGGATGGAGGCCCCTGTCGATGACAGCCACCTGGAGGGTGCTGAGGCAGATACGGTTGACGAATCACCGCTTCACTACCTGGCATTGGGGAAGCGGTGGTGGCACGCCTACCGGGCCCTCCCATATCTCCTGGCGCACGAGGCAGACCTCGAGGCCCGGGACACCAAGGGCGAGACGCCGCTGTGCAGGGCACTCGAGAAGTATCCGTATCATGGTCTCTTCCAGAAGCAAGCCGCAAAGGTACTGATTGCAGCCGGCGCCAACGTCAACGCCGCCAACAGTTCGGGAACTACTTGCCTGGGCCTGGCCGTGGCGGCCAACGACGTCGAGCTTGTGGAGCTGCTCGTTATTCGCGGCGCAGTGGTTACCGCCCCGGCACTGTTTACCGCCATCGACGGAAGGCAGGTTGGTATGCTGAAGGCTCTGTTATCTACCCCTGAGCTGTCAAGGGAGCAAGGCATATCCAGCCCCTCTGGAAACACGTCAATGCCTGCCTACCTACGGGATGGCGAGGACCATGCCTTGTATCGTGCCGCCATGGTAAAGTGGGACTCTAATAAGGACAAGGAACAGAGGGAGAAGTCGCGCCAGGAATGCGCCGACGCGGTGCGGGAGCTCCTGGCCCACGGCGCGGATCCTTTTGGCACGTTCACGGTCGAGACAGCATCTCGTTCCAAGAAATACCTGTGCCAGATCCAAGAACAGCCAGAGTCAGGTCCTGGAGACTCCAAACCCAAACTCGAGCAGCACACGGTCATCCACCAAGTGCTCTCCCAGCACGGCATCATCGAGCCCTTCCTCGAGCTCGCACACCTCGACCTCAAACACCACAACAGCACCGGCCAGACCCTCCTCCTGGCCGCCTGCAGCAACTCCTACACCTTCAGCAGCACCGTCCACCTCCCTAACCAACCCACGATGCTCCTAATCACATACCTTCTTGACAGCGGCGGCGATCCTTCGGTATGCGACATCCACGGCCGCAACGCCCTGCACACAGCATTCTCCGCCCTCCAAACCACTCCGGGCATCTGGCCCCGCGTTTACGCGCCAGACATCGCCACCGACTTCCCCCTCGCCCTCAACGCACTGCTCACCTCCCCAACACCTCCAGACAAAAACCTCCCCGACAAAACAGGCACCACCCCTCTCCACGCAGCCCTCGCCGCCCTCCACACCAAATTCAAAACCATCCCCTCCACGGCCTCCGGAAAACCCCCACCCCCCTCCCCCCCACCACCATCCGTCACAGCCGCAGAAAAATCCATCCCCCTCCTCCTAAGCCACACCGCCAATCCTTGCTACACCAACCCCCTAACAGGCAACACACCCCTGCACCTAATAGCACCAGCACTCATCTCCAACCCGTCCGTCGCAATCCCCCTCTTCAGACAGTTTGTAGGCTTTGGAATCGACATCAACGCGCGCAACATCAAAGGCGAGACACCCATCTTTGGGGTGCTACACGGTCTGCGAGACGCACTGGGTCCCGATCCATGGTCTATTGGAGAGAAGGAGCAGGCATTGGCGTGTCGGCGCGCGGGGGAGGGGTTTGAGTTCTTTTCTTCTTTCTCTTCCTTGCTTGGGGCTGGGGGGGAGAAGGAAACCGGAACAGGAACAGGCAAGGTGGACTTCGCGGCACGGGACGTTGATGGGAGGGGTTTGTTGCATGTTGCGGGGGAGATTCGGCTGCCGAGCAAGGGCGGGGCCGCGGAGAGGGTGTTTGGGTGGCTGATGAGGACGGCTGGGTTGGATCCGATGGTCGGGGATGGTAAGGGGCGGACGGCGTTGGATGTTGCTGCTGCGTGGGGGAATGAGGGGGTGCTGGGTATGTTTGCTAGCGAGGGTGCGGGGGGTGGGTCTGAGACTGAGGGGGAGGAAGGGGGAGAGGAGGAAGAGGAAGACAAAGAGGAGGAGGAAAGTTGGAGGAGAAAGAGGGTTTGTATCAGGGGCGTTGGACAGTGACAACTGAGGGGGGAGTGTCAGGCAGGGAGGTGATGGAGGGAAGATTCGGCAGGGAAATGAGGAGAGGTAAAGTGTTTGTTTTCTGTTTGAACGGGGACGCGCTGAGAAGGGTTTGTGAGGTTGAGCTCGGGCTGTTGACTACATGCTGGAGTGGAGAGATCGTGGACAAGAAATGGGGTTTGTTTTGATCTGTTCTGGTTCAGGGGTAAAAGGAGTAGCGGTCAATAAAGAGCTTGCCCTTTGGATGCGGGATGCCCCTATTCCAAGTAGGCTTAGTTGCTTGTTTATGCCATGATTCTACTTTCACAGAACATCTGCGGCCCCCCATGCCAGGATATCTGCGAAGGAGCATTCACAAAGTTCCCCAACGACCATTGGAGCTGAGAAGTGCGTTGGCGGTCCTCTATCTGAGGGAAAGCTGTCATACTCGGCAAGGTCAAGCGATCAAGGTCCGTTAGTGAGGTGGTACTAGTACTTCGGGCCGGAGGTCCTTGGTGCGCAGCTGGTACAAGTTCCATATGCCGGCCCACATTGCCCTCGAGCAGGGGACGATGTTACGACGCTAAGTCCAACCCCGATATCGTTCACAGCCGGTTAAGACTGCTACTAAAGGTACACCCATTGGGCTCAGCTCGAACATCAAAAGCCAGTAGATCTCGTTGATTTGCGTTGCTTGTCTAGAATGCAGACCCAAGCAGCCATCTCGCTGGGAGAAGCTCTTCCAGCCAGGCCTCCCGTCAAATATAGATCTCTCTGACTTAGCCTTCAGTACGTCGAAGGCTGCAGTCCATAAAGACAGAGTTCTGAGTGCTTGGTCACACTGTTTCCGCCTGCCACGTTATATCCCTTCTGACCTGCAGCCTGCAGGCATCGCATCTCGGCCGAGTGGATAGAGATCGACAACGGCTAATACCCGGAATTGGAACCATGGAAGAGCTGGTACCGAGGACAGCCACCCAGCAGCCGGGTTGCAACATGCGATTCCCGACCCGCGATGCTCATTCGTCCCCCGGTAATGGGGCCGCCAAGATGTTTCGTCTGGGAACCCGCCCTGGCTGTGACGTCTCTCCGAAAGGGGCAATAGTTCGGGACCAAAAGCCGCATGCAACGCTGACGCTTCCCCAGGTTTTTTGTGTTTTGCGGGAGCCAGGACTGCCCCAGTGCCGCCGCACAGCCCTGGCACGACGGGAGAGCGGCATTATCCTGCTTTTCCCAGAGAATTGAAACCGGGTTGCGCATGGCAAGCCCTCCTCGGCCCTTCATCATCCCTTAATCTATTTCCAACCGCGTGGCGACCCTTCGTCGCGTGGGATTGTGCATTTGCTGCAACGGATGACGACTCAGGGCCATCACGCGTACCGGAGTGCAACATCGGTATGCGTCCCCGGTAGATTGACGTTGGCACGGTAAACATTGCTTGAGGTGTTCAGGGGTGTCAGGGTCCCGCGTGTCTGAGTACGGGGTATTCCCAGATATAAAAGCCTGTAGAATTCCCGTCGGGGTCCTCCCCATCCCCTGCAGATTGCCACACGAGAGCTCTGCATCCAGTCCTTCCATTCCACAATGAAGTTCACCACATCTGTTGCCCTGCTGGCGGCCGCTGGCGCCCAGGCCCACTGTATGCCCTCTTCTACCCAAGAAACTCTGGCCCATCTACGTGCTGACACCAGCAAGACACATTCCCCAAGACCACGGTCGATGGCGTGCAGTCGGCCGAATGGGAGACCATCCGCATCACCGAGAACTTCCAGTCCCACGGCCCCGTGACCGACGTCACTTCCGAGGCCATGACCTGCTACCAGCGGGACGTAGGCACTGGCGCGGCCAAGATCGTGTCGGCCAAGGCCGGCGGCAGCGTCACCTTCACCGTCGACACCTCCATCGGCCACCCAGGCCCGCTCCACTTCTACATGGCCAAGGTCCCCGCTGGCCAAACCGCCGCGACCTTTGATGGCAAGGGTGCGGTGTGGTTCAAGATCTACCAGGACGGCCCCTCGGGTCTGGGGACGAGCCTCACCTGGCCCAGCAGCGGTATGTTTCTGAAGTCTCCTGAAACACTTATTTTCTAACTGCCCCTGACCATGACCCTTTACCCATTCCCCCCCCCCCTTCCATCTGCCCTCCCCCACCCCAGCAACCAGACAACACACGGAAGCACATGAACATTCCCTAACAGAGAAAAACAAAACAACAGGCAAAACCGAAGTCACCGCCCAACTCCCCTCCTGCCTGGCCAACGGCGACTACCTCCTCCGCGTGGAGCACATCGCGCTGCACTCGGCTAGCAGCGTCGGCGGCGCGCAGATCTACATTGGCTGCGCGCAGCTGACGGTCACGGGCGGGTCCGGCACGCTCAACACGGGCTCCCTCGTGTCCTTCCCTGGCGCCTACAAGGCCACCGACCCCGGCATTCTGTTCCAGCTGTACTGGCCCATCCCGACGAGCTACACCAACCCTGGGCCGGCGGTTGTCAGCTGCTAGATGTGTTGTGTGGGAGAGTAAGGGTGGGTTTGAAAACTGCGGGGACTGGTGGGGGAGGCGGCATGGGAATGGGGGTTTGTTGGTGTATATATGCTAAGAACTTGTACATACATGAGGCTTGCACCCAGGGGAGGCCGAGGTACTACTGGTTGAACATGGTACCGCGGTATACATCACCTTGGGAATCCGCTGTGACCGCCAACGCTCGATGTGCACATGTACATACCTAGGTACCTAGAGAACTCACGGTTCATGTCCCGCTACATTGCTCGCTACACTCGTTCAGCCACATGCAGTGATGGACAAAAGCAAAATCAGTACAGGTTAATAAGAACTGCAGTTGGCCCGGCCGGGTGTTTGCACTTGGTGGGTGAAGGTGCCAATGGCTCCGCGCCCCCTGACCATGAGACCAACCTGGTGGACGGGATACCTGCAATATGTAATATTTGGTGGCCGCACTCTGAGGCCAAACTCACGACCTCCCAAGACCCTGGCCGCCTGCCGCCTCGAGTTTCATTGTTGGGACCGCGTTGGGGCCGGGCTGCTTGGTCCCATCTATGGGCCGCCGGAGGGCCGCCGGGGTCAGGCGGAAGCTTGGGACACTGACGGAACTGATCGGGGCGTTGCTCAGAAGCCCTCTGCGGCCCGTCAATGCTAAATGCTGTTGTTGCAAATCGCCGGATCTTGGGTCAGTGCCTGGCCGGTTGACACCAGGGTGCCTTTCCGAGTCGTCTGAAGCCCAGGCTGACCCGTATCGTGTATTGGATCAATATTGCTGGAGGCCATACACCCATATCGCCCCAGCCCCCCATCATGGTCAAATGTTTTGGGGGCCCAAAAATCAACATGAATCCAGCTTTTGTTGAGGGTCATTGATGAAATTTCCCACGCCCGCCTCCTCTTCACTTCCGGGGTGCTAATTAGTCCCAAGAGCTCTTTCTCACGCAGAAAGTATCCGCCAGCTGTGCTCGAACAGTCTTCTCTCCTGGATCCCGAGTATCAACCTCGACCTCAGCGGCCCAAATTTGCTTGGTAATACTTCCAACTGAAAAATGACTGCAAATAGCGCCAAAACAGCCAACGGCGGTGCCTCTTACGGGAACGTCACGCACTCCCCCCTGAGGCGCTCTCGCGCGGATGGTGCGCAGCCTTCAGCTTTCTACGAACCACCCACGGACACTCCGGACGCATTTGACCACAAAGCCACCTCGTACAGCAATAACAGCCCGCCAGGTATGCCCCGCCACAGACGATCTTGGACGCCGTCTACAGCATGATTCGCCTCGCTTTTGATATACTGAAGGATGAAGAGTCGGCGCCCTTCCAAGCGCTCGTCCGGATTGGAGTACAGGTGGTCGAATACTGGAGGTTGATGGAGAGTCCAGAAAACATCATCTATCCGCCGGCCTCCAACCCGGCGCAGGAGAAGAGGCCAGGCCACGACGAGATGAAAGGCTGGGTGCGCTTCTTTCTTCAACGGCTTCACAAGAAGTTCGTCCCCATTCTCGTGACCAATATCAGCCGTCCATACTCGTTGATAACGTACCTGGAGTTTTGGCGATTCGATGACTGGGTGGAAAAGGCCAGGGCAAGGTGCAGGCCGCCAAAAGGCACACTGCTGAGCAACAAAGATGTGATGCTCCAATGGGATCCTGGTGAGAAGGGGCCCATGTTCGTGAACTTGGAGGTAAGTCGACGTCTTCATACTGTGTCATACACTGGCCCCTTGCCGTTTCATGCACTGACAAACCCCGAAACAAAAGACCGTCCAAGCCCTGATCAAATCCAGGTCAGACTTGGAGAAAGCTATGAAAACCAAAAACAACCCGTGGCTCAACACCCACAAAGCGGCCTACGCAAACCACCTGGCGTTCCCGGCCCTCGTCGTGATCCACGAACTCGTGCACTGTTTCGTCTTCTTCCTGACAGGAAACCTGAATAAGGTAACCCCCATAGGCCTTGCGCCACCACCTTACGGCGACACGTATCGAGGGGAGGCCGGGAGGACATGGGAGACGTGGGCCTTGGGAGGCTGGGTTGCGTTGTATTACTGGGGGACTGAAAGCGGTTTGCCTGACCCGGGCGAGATATGGATTGCTCGGGACGGGCGGGCGGTAAAGGTCGACCCTAAAGCTGTCTTGGGCTTGGTGAAGCGCAGTACGTTTGATTCATGTTGAGTAGTTGGCACGGAGACAGTTGGCACCTGTGTCTGGGTTGACGTCGACTGACGGTTTCGAGCAGACTTCAAATTTCCCTTGGCCACCGTTGGTAACTGGGTGAAGGATCCGAGTTCAACAGTGGGCTTGGAAAACGTTAGTACCACCTGTTTCCTTCAGACATGCCAAAAATGTACGGATATTGCGAGGCAGTGGACCGGAAGGACAGGGACGGGAAGTACCACGGGTGCCCCAGCGTCCGCCATTCTTCGGCCCATCACCAACTCCATCGCGGCCCGCAATACTCTGCAAGGCAGTGTTGGCGGCGTTGCCTCCAGCAGCAGCAGAACCAGCGACATCAGGGGCGGTATGGTGGTTGGGGAAACCGAGCCTCACGCTCGCGAGCCGCATCTGAAACTCGTCGTTCCGCATGTCGAACAAGACCCCATCCTCGAAGTTAAGGTTCCTGTAATTGACAACAGGCAGCAAGGAAGTCGTGACAGAAAAGACACCGCTCAGCCGCCGACTGCAAAGCATCATCCACAGCCACCCCCTCACCCCACGAGAAAGAGCAGCGCAACAACCCCTGCGACTTCGGTCGTTTTCCAGCAGTCCCCACGTACATCCACCACCAAAGCTAATAACAGGACCATGTCTTCTTCCAGCAGCCCATCCCCAGGACGCCTCCAGCACCCCCAAGAGACTGTGCCTGGTCCTGTTACACTGGCCCAGAGCAATGCGGGTCCAATTCCCTTGAGAGGAAAAGTCGTGGCAGTAGCGTCACGGGAGAGGAGCAAGGTGTGATGAGACTGCGGCCCATTCTATTAGAGGCAGAAATGAAATGAAGTGGGATCATTGCACCCCAGTCAACAAAGGCTCGCCACAATATGATCATGATTCATATCCAACTCCCCTTCACTCATTCCCTCATAAACATCATCAACACCATCAACAAGGTACCTCTGGTAACCATGTATGTACCTCACGTCCACTCACTCCAATCAGCATTAACACCATAAACCGCCCCATCCCTCTCAAACAGCGGCCCCTCGGCATCAAGCAGAAGCCCCATCTCACAGCGCTCAAACCGCACCTTCTTCTGCTGCTTGACGTAGAAATCGTCAAAGCGCTGGTTGAGCGCATCCTTCAGGTTCTTGACATTGCCTGCCGGGTGCAGCGCGCGCCAGGGGTCGACGCAGGTCTGTTGCTTGCAGGACTTGAGCACGAAGAGCAGCGCGTCGAGGCGGGCGACGACCGCTTCGAAGGGCCGGCCTAGGAGGGTCTTTGGTTGGGGGGTGGTGGGTCCCAGGAGGTTGGTCATTTGGTAGGGGTCCGTCTAGTTTATGTGTTAGTGGTCTGTTTGTTTTAAGGGGGGGGTGAAAAGGGGGGGAGTATGGGGTGAGAGGAGGAGGAAGGGGGGAAGAGAGGGAGAGAGGGAGACGGGAAGCGAATAGGAGGAAGAATGGGAGGGTAAATCTGGGCCTGACCTTCATGTCGTAGAGCTCGTGCTCGTTGTTGCACCAGATGGAGTAGTAAAAATTGTAGTCGTTCTTCTTGGCGTCAATGACGCGCAGTGACTTGTACGTGTTGTTCACGAAGGCGGAGGGTTCGTCGGTGCGGAACACGACACCGCCCTCGGTGAGGGCCTTGCCCCAGAACTCGACCGTGACGTGTTCGTGGCGCTTGTTGACGGCCTTCTTCTGATCCGGCTTGGTCAGCGGGATGGCGGCGCCATCGAAATCATCGCGAAGCGGGACCCCCGCCAGCTGCATGATGGTCGGCGCCAGGTCGACGTGGGCTGTAACGAGTTCAGAGACCTCCCCTTGGGGCACGCCGGGCCCGCGGACGACCAGCGGCACGTTGATGTCCTCCTCGTAGCCGCACATCTTGCCAGGCTGCATACGGTGGTGGCCAATGTGGAAGCCGTTGTCGCTCGCGTAGAAGACGTAGGTGTTGTCCAGCAGGTCGGCCGCCTCGAGTCGCTTCATGACGTCGTCGACCAGCTCGTCGACCGACTGCAGCGAGCGGAGGCGCTCGCGGTAGTAGTGGTCATTGTAGTCGACATTTTCCTCGCCCTGCTTGTGCAGGCCGCGCACCCAGCTGCCGCCGGACGCGACGTCCGGGTTGAAGTTGGGCGTACGGGGCACGAGAGCGTCGGGGAAGAGGTGCGCGTACTTATCGAGGGGGACGGGAGGGCCCCATTTACGCTCGCCGTTCTCGCCGTGCACCATGTTGGAGTGGGGAGCGATGGGAGAGATGCCGATGAAGAAGGGCTTGTCGCTGTTGGAGATAGCGTCGTCGAGGAAGCCAAGCGCCTTTTCCGAGATGATTTCCTGCGTATTGACGCCGTCGTAGGCCACGGGGGGCTCGCGGTTACGCTGGTACCGCGGGTACATGTAGCTGTACGTGTATGGATCGAGCAGGAAGTCGGACCCGGTCCAGCCAGCAGGGAACGGGTTGTCGTAGTTATCCACCGAGTGGGAGTTGAAGAGCTTGCCGGTGTAGTAGGTATCGTAGCCGGCCTCCTGCAGCCACACGGGGAGCCAGGCCTCGTTGAGACCCTGGCTGACGAACTTGGGATAGCCACCTAAGTAATTATTTGCTTTGTCAGCCCCTTCCCTATCTTTTTGTGAAGTTAAAGACGCAACGAGTCCAGCAAGTCCAGCGATTCCAAAGCCGGGGGCACGTCAACTTACCCCACGGCGGGTTCACGTCAGTGACATTGGTGTTGTGGGGGAGCTTGCCCGTCCACAGCGTGACTCTAGACGGGCAGCACAGCGCTGTGGTGCAATAGTGGCGCTTGTAAAAAGTGCCCTTGTCGACGAGGTGCTTCTTGACCAGCGGGAGATAGTCCATGGACTGCATGTGCAGGTCTTGGTCATCAGTCAGGACGAACACAATGTTGGGCTGCTTGCCAACGCCTGGCTTCTTGGCCAGGACGACCGACAGCTGCAGGCCTGTTGCGAGGAGGGATGCCGTGAGCCGCATGGTGGGCGGTTGTTGTGTCCGGAGGGAGAGGTAATGGAAGACGGTCAAATGAACTTGGACAACGCCGCACTAATCGTCATCATGGTCCTTCTCCTGGCCGCGGTCCCCCCTTTTTATATCTCTCTTCGACATCATCATCCCCGTTGCCTTTGGTGTCCTCTGACCCCCGCGTGGAGCCTTCCCCATCTTCCCCATCTTTCCCATGGGGCAAAACTGAGCGCCCAGGAAATTGGAAAGCGTGGGGCCCTCAGCATCTCCGCCCCAACCACTTCCTCGTCGATGTTGTTTCTCGCGGCAATTGAGTCGGCAGTAGGCCAGAAAGTCAGGACGCAACAAACCTCTCCTTTCGAAAACCGCGAAACCCCACCCCCGCACCGCACACGTGCAGTGCCGTGACAGTCCCCTGGGGATCTACCAAGGAAGACGCCTGCTCTGCTTGGCCCTTCTTTTGGATGGGGCTGTCATCCAATGCGTGATATTAGTGGCTGGAGCCCGTTGGAGCACTCTGGGGTAAACTGGAGACAGCTGGAGCATGGGCGGAGAAGGCTGCCCGTGTGGGTTGCAGTGGCAGATGGGATTGACGTGCAAGTTATCGTGGCCGGCAACGACATGGCCAATAACAACAGGTATGTAAGTCACCACTGGCACTGCCGGAAAACACGGCGTTGGACCGGGCCGGAGCCGGCACGCCCCCTCCTTCCGACAGCCGACCGCCGACAGCCGGGTGGCAGAAGCCGGCATTGTCGACGTAACGTTCCTCCGAGTGTAGGATGTCTACAAGACTTGGGGATTGGATTGGGTTTGTTGGCGTTCAACTCTCTGTTGGCCTCGCCCTGGAAACATGGAACCGACTGGATCCCGTGGGTCGTACCTTTGAACGTGCAAATAGGTAGTTTGGCAGTCTTCAGAGGTCTCAGACTCGGCGTGTAACATCCTCCAGCCAAAAGCCTGAAACGCCGACAGAAATGTCCAAATCTCCCCCACCAGTAGAGTTCCGTGTCCACTTGCGCACGGCAGTGGCTGTAGGTAGTACGCACATACTCTCTTAGAGGTGAACATGGACTTGAAGCTGAATTCGGAATGGCTGAGGTGATGTGCACCTCATCGTGCCGAATTGCTGGTGAACAAATTACATACCGTGGTGCCTATTGGTCGAATTGGGGGGCGATTTTGTACTCGTAAGGGCAGAGGAGAAAAGATGAGTGTGGAACTTGGCCTCTGGGATGACAGAATTTTAGTCAGCCAGGACATCCACTTTGAGTTTCCATCCCTTCGGGAAAAGCCGAGGACCAGTCCCGCTTAAGGTAGCCGATCCAGCCAGAAACCAGGATATGGAGCGGGGGCGACTGTCGGAAACGCGAGTTGGGCCAGGGAGGGCAAGGCCAATACTACAACAACAAATCAACAGGAGATGTATTCATGGGCTCGTTGCAACCTGAGACCATGGGGCTCGATTTTGATGAGGCAGCGGTCCATTGCTAGCACAGATTCTTTGAGAGGATATGAGGATTTGAAGCGTAAACTCACTGAGCTGGACTTGCCCCTGAGGCGCCTGCATCCATGTCAGCAACCCCCCTGTCTTCACCAATGATGGAGGTCCGCCTGTGAATGTTCAATAACTATTGCTTGCCAAATTAATGGGTATCAGCCAGCTGTGGGTCGTGGCAGTGTGTCTCGCATGAAATTCTCATTCTTCTCGAGTGTAATCACGTACCTAATTAGCCCTGCTCTCATTCACCACGGCATATCGAAGAGACAAAAACAACGAAGCAACTATGGGGTCTTTCCTGTCCCGCAACGAGTTTCCAGTCGAGGGCCGTGTAAGTCCTGATCATCCGATGTCTTCTTCTTGCTCGCTTGCCCCTTCATCACCGGGCCCCTATCACCATTCAATCTCATGTTGCCTCTGTGCGCGACTCGGACTAACCGTGACTGCAACGCGACTTCAAACTCTCAGACGGTCCTTATCACCGGCGGATCACGCGGTCTCGGGCTCAACGCTGCGCGTCAACTCGCTGAGAAGGGCGCAAATGTTATCATTGCGGCCCGCGATGCCGCCAAATTGGAGGAGGGCATTGCCCACATATCAGTATGTCCAGCACCGCCAATATCACCTTCTATTTGTAACCAAGCCATAGCTGATCAACTACAACAATGTAGCAAGGTGCCCGATTTCCCGACAAGCAGCGCTTCCACACGATCCGCGCCGACGTCACAACCGCCGACGAATGCGCCCGCGTCGTGAAGGAGGCAACGGCATGGAACGACGGCGCCCCGCCCGACGTGGTCTGGTGCTGCAGCGGGAGCGCCCACCCGACGCTCTTCATCGACACACCGATCGACCAGTTCCAGACCATGATGGACAGCAACTACTTCTCATGCACGTACATGGCCCACGCCGTGCTCAATGCCTGGCTGCGCACCCCCACACCCAACCCGAAAATCCCCCCTCCTTCCGCAACGCTCCCCAGCCGGCACCTCATCTTCACAGGCTCCTTCGTCTCCTTCTTCAGCTTCGCCGGCTTCACGCCCTACGCCCCCTCCAAAGCCGCCATCCGGTCGCTCGCAGAATCCCTCTCGCAGGAGATGAACCTGTATGCCGCCGCCCGGCCGGACCTGCCCCGAGTCCGCATCCACGCCGTCTTCCCGGCTACCATGCCGACGCAGTCGCTCGCCGACGAGAACCGCGTCAAGACGGACCTGACCAAGGCGCTCGAGGAGGGCGACCAGGTGCTGGAGCCTGGTGAGTGTGCGCGCAGGGCGATTGCGGGTTTGGAGAGGGGCGAGGAGATGGTTGCTACGTCGGCTATCATCCGGCTGGTTATGACGTCGGTTTTGGGGGGGAGTGTCAGGGGTGGGTTTTGGGCGGGCGCGATTAACACTCTGCTGGGGTGGGTGATGCTCGTCGGGATGTTGTTTGTGAGGCGGGATATGGATGGGAAGGTTGCGGCGTGGGGACGTCGGCATGGTGCCACCGGCATGTTGGAAAAGACGGAGTTGAGGTGACGCGTTTGGGGTGGTGATGGCCTCGTGCTCCCAGGGTGAGCCAGCTGCGTTTGGAGCCAGAGTTGGCGGAATTTTCTGCGCTATTGACTCGTGGCAGTTGTCAGTTTCAGTGCTGCGAAGGGCACAGTTCGTGGGAGATTCGTACCTGGAGTCCCTGAAGGACAATGACTGTAGTCGCAGCGTCCGGCTGCGACCGGAGAGGGGATTCGTCCCGAACCAGAGCTCCAACAGGGGCATGAGCATCGGGATACACGCTGCTATGAGGACGCAGTTTGCTTCCACGCTAAGCTGAGATTAGAGCAGCGTCTCGAGTGGTACAAGGGAGAAATAAACTTACATTGTCCAGATTATGACGTGGATAGCCGTGACTGTTGCCGGTATGTGTATGTCAGCTCTGAGATGGGCCTTGAGTGGAAGAGGATTGCCTACAGGTGGAATCACTCTTGTTATTCAGGGCTGAAACCGTGGTGCACTTATACACAGCAACTGCCCCAGCGCTTGGTGGTGTCTCAGCATCTGACCAGAAAAAGGGAGGGAAAAAACCAAGCCACGCACCAGACTCCAAACCCGAGGGCAATGGACAGCGCCAGCTTTTTTCTCCAGTTCATATCCAGAGACCACAGCACGACCGCCGGGTACAAAGCCAGGTAAAAGTCGGACGCCGCGGAGATTGCTGATTAGAGACAAGAACAGAAAGGCATATGTGGTTAGCGAAAGGGCGACACTTGTGATGAGCAAGACGAAAAGCAGGTGCCTTACCGCTGGTGGTAATGGCGAGACCCGTCGCAATCCTCGGGTCCAAGCACCGATGCTCGATTTCTTGATTCCACAGTGCTCGCGGGGGGTTACACTGCAAGAAAAAGACCAGGCCCGCAACCGTCATGAACACGATGTTCCCGCCGATCAGCGTCCAAAGGAACCGGGTATGGCGCACTGACGGATGGAGCAGCCGGACGAGGAGGATAACGACGGCGACTTTGGTGAGAGTGAACGACAGAGCTCCCATGGTCAGTCCGACCAGAGTAAGCACTGATGCGAGCTCGATTTGAGTCGACGAGAGCGTGCTCTTGTGGTGGCCGTTGCCCACGGCGACAGCAGCAGTGACGAATGCCACTGCCAGGTATACCAATCCCTATTCCTCCATGTTGCGCGGTCAGACCCGGGTGCCAAGCGATGGTGGCTGATTCAGCCGTGCAAATGAAACTGAAAGCAACTTGCAAGGGATAGTGGAAGGTTACGAACAAGAGATACTAGAATGATATAGTCGTCGGCCGCCCATCTGCCCAACTTCCGATGTCTGGAAAAGAGCCTACCGGCGACAAACAATGATGTCAGGAAGGTGATAGGATATGCGACCTCGAGTATGACAGGTCCATTGTTTTCGGACTCGAAGGATGGGTCCCCATTGAGACCTTGGGACATCACATGGCCTATCACTGGTCTGAAGCCGCCGAGTTGGTGCTGAGTTGAGATGTGTAGGATTGCCAGAGTAGGAGGGTCATGCTTGATATTCTTCTTTTATTTTCTCTGTAAATAATTAAGAAAAAGTAAAAGGCGAGGACGAAGGCACCCGACAGGATGGTAAAAAGGCGAAAATGCTCCGGGCTTTTGCCCCCCTCCCCTCTCGTCCCGAGTTTCAACTCCAAAACATCGGATTTGGGATGATGGAGTCATCACGTCCAATCAAACACAGCAAGTTGCTGTCCTTGATGTTGTGGTTTCATCACGATGATGCGCTGTCTCTTGTTCTGGCGTCTTTTTCTCTTTCTTAAGAAAACAGTAATTACGGCAAGTAACCTCGGAAAAGACAATCCCGGCCAAATCGAAGAAGAACGGATTTAACTTGGGACGTGTTCTACCTCCGAGGCTCCGCCAGATGTTCGGTTCATCCCCGACCTCATCCCGAGCTCAAGCGGGAATTTTTTTTACATGTAGGTTAGCTACCATCCAGTACATGTGATTACATAACTAGTCCAGATGGCTCAAAAACTTTCATATCAAGAAGCCCAGGGAAATATTATGCCGCGTGAGCGCAAGGTATTTATTTCACATGTGCGATAATGATGTCCGCAAAGCAGAGCTCAACTCTATCGATGTCAGCTGCAAACGAAGTCAAGTCAGCGAATCAAACCAAAGTCCCCTGAGTGAACAATACTGCAGGCTGTGGTAATTTCTTCACAAAGTTCCTAATATCAATAGGGGCACTTTTCGCGTAAATTACTGCCGAAGGCATGGGCCTTCAAATCAAATCATGTCTTCTTTCACGCATACTCTGACTTGGGTCACCACTGGTGCCCGAGGAGGCTGTGCAGTTGGCGCCTCCGAGGAATAAGAAAATCTGGGGGGGGCTGTGATGTGTGGCATGAGTAAGAACCCGCAGTCTCACTGCATCGCCGCAAGTATTATAGCCGACTAAGTCCGTGATATCTCCCTGTACACGTTAATAACTCCCAGCAGGTTGGGCTTCGGACTTGCTCTCGAGTAATTATTTAAGTCGAGGAGTCCTGTCCTTTCAATGTTGGGTCTCCCATGCTCATCGATCAGGTCATATCATCATTATCTCCTGTCCCCTCGACATCGACAAGTATCCCCCTATCCCTCATCCCTCGCAACATGGAGCACGTTCCCCAACTAAAGTACCAGCTCACCGCCGCGTCTGTGTGGTTCAGTAAGCAACTCCAAATTCCAATCAACAAATCATTCACGTATACATATTAACTCGCCCGCACCCAGTAACCGGCTGCTCCTCCGGCATCGGCCGATCTCTCGCACAACTCGTTCACACCCAGGGCCATCGTGTCGTCGCCACAGCCCGCAAACTCGCCGACCTCGCCCACCTTCCCGACGACGACGACCGCGTGCTAAAACTCACAGTGGACGTCACATCCGGTCCCTCAATCGATGCCGCCGTGGACGCCGCCCTCTCCCGCTTCGGCCGCCTCGACGTGGTCGTCAACAACGCCGGCTACTCCCTGCGCGGGGACACGGAGAACGCGACCGACGATGCGGCGAGACACCTTGTCGAGACCATGTTCTGGGGCACCGTCCATCTGACGCGGCATGCCATGCGCGTGATGAGGGAGGTCAATCCGCAGCAGCAGGGGCAGCAGGGTGGTGTGGTCTTGAATATCTCGTCCATGGGCGGGCGCGTCGCCTTCCCCGGAAACGCCTTCTATCACGCGGCTAAGTTTGCTGTGGAGGGATTCACCGAATCTGTGGCCAAGGAGGTGCGGCCGGAGTGGAATATTCACTTCTGTCTTGTTGAGCCGGGTGGTGTGAAGACGGATTATGCGAGTCGCAGCATGGTTGCCGTGGAACCACATCCAGCGTATGCGGCGGATGATACGCCGACCAGGGTGCTGGAAAGGTATATGCGTGATCCGGAGGCGTCTAAGAACTGGGCTGAGGTGGATGTTGTTACCAAGGCGATGTATGAGATTGTTGCGAGTGGGAAAAGCATCCCGCTTCGTGTGCCGCTCGGGCCGGATGCTTGGGGGATGCTGAAGTTGGAGAATGAGAGGGCTGGAAAGCTGTTGGACGAGTTGCGGCCGTTCTCGACGGGAGTGGGGAACCAGGAGCAGTTTGAGTCTATCAGGTTCCTTCAGTGAGGGCGTCTACCCTTAGGTTTGGGCCTTGAGGTTTTAATAACTGGTTTCTCTCCGTGTTTAGTTATGTTCTCTCTGCGACAGCCGCCATACGCTCCGAATTATTAGATGCTTCTCCCCAGGTCTTTCCACCCACTTGATCTCACAAGTTGGTATTCCAGGGCTACACCCCGAGGTTCACCTGCATATGATTGAGACATGAAACATCCCGTCAAGAAGGGAGCCGGCGTTCGCTCTAGCGGGGTGAGCTTCTCCGATATAATCAATTTGTGAGACAAATAAAAGAAGGTCTCATCTGTCCGCATGCAGCACCCCCTCTCCCTTCAACCCCCCAGAGATCACCTTCTCTGAGATAAATGCGCCTGGCACAACCCCTCCCGCTCCGCCCGGCCATCACAGCCCAACCTCCTGCACCCATGCATATCACAAAATCTATCGCCCCAGCGGGTCGTGATCGAGCATGGATACACCTGGCACTCGTGGCCGTCGCAGTTCCCTGAGAACCCCACGCTCATGTTCGAGTTGCCGCACCCCGCAGCTTTGCAGTCGTGGAGCAAGCAGTGGCCGGGTTGGTTGGTCTTGGAGAGGAACTGGCAGCGGGTGAGAGTCGCTGTGCCGCTGGGCTCGAGTGCCGGGCACTGCAGGCAGTAGGCGCAGTGCAGAGGGCCAGAGAGAGGTGGGCTGACTTGGCAGCTGCGGCAGACGGCTGGGGTGGGGAGGGAAGGTGGTTGTTAGCTTTGTCTCGAGGTTGGGGACATTGGCATGAGCTGAGCGGGGTGGCCGTACTATTAGCTATCGCGGCAGTTTCAACGTCCTGGGGGTTCGTGCTCAACCGTGCGGTGCTTGGGTAGAAGGAAAGCTGGAGCAACGACAATAGTGTGCAGAGATCACCTGAGGGAACCAGAAATCAGGAAAACCCGGGGGATATAAACTGCTACTTGGGAACCAGAGTTGGGCGTCAACGACTAGGTTACAACGAGGCAACTGTCTGGTTTCCTTCAGAAGGTTATTACTTAAGGCTGAGAGCAACGTTGTGGAAAGTGAGGCGGAAGGAAGCTGCTAGAAGTCGTCACAGTACCTAAGGTACCTTACTCTACCTCGACACTCATGCAGTACTAGCCGCCGGGAGCATGCAGTATGGGCAACGGAGGTGTGGACAATGTCTTCCCGTCGATTTGGGTTGGGTCGTTGGTCGACCGGAACTCTGAAAAGGGGGCGAACGGCTCGCCCATCACAATGATTGGCGGACAGTAACTCTAACTGATGAGGCTTAGCCATGCATGCCAGCCCTTGTATCACCCGAGCCATGAACGCGTTGGCTGGGAAGAGGAGGGAGAAGAGGTGGACATAGATGGGTTAACTTCAATGTTGTCTCGACTAAGACCACCTGAAAACACTTGAGAACGCTCGACCTGGCTTGGTGGTGCCCAGCGCTTTTGTCTGCCACCATTGTCCTTTTCCACCTCTTGGAGGCACACAACGTGGTGACGAAGTGATATTAAGTGATGTGGTGGTGTGGAGAAAAGACTGCCAGGCTGGGCCACTGCAGTGGGTTTCAACCCAACTGCAGAGGCCGTGGATGTTGACGCGCAGCTGCGGATAGCGCAGCTTGGTGGCGACGCTGCGCCTGATCCAGTACACAAGGTCGTGAAGCAAGGTTCATTTGCCACCGACTAGCCTGAAGTTGACAAAGGCGAGATTCAGATGTGTCAGAGCGCCGAGGGGCAAGTCCTCGCGCTCCTTGAGGCCGCAGTTGTGGTCAAGAAACGAGAAAAGCGCGTAATACGCCACGCGGCGCGGGAGATCGAGGGGTGCTGCCACGGCTGGGCAGCTGGGACGTTCGGGTTGGCCGCAGCCCTCGCCTTTGGAGTTCTTCTGGCAGTCATTGCCTCAGAAGTCAGGAGTGTAGCCACAAAAGCCGTGTCGACTAGCAGCAGATTCACCGGTCACTCAGTCAGTCACTGTGTCTGGCACGACGTGTCCCTTGGAAGGACATGAACACATTACCTGCAGCACACGTTGATCGGGCAGCCCTTGTATCCGTCAGGCGCGTACTGGCCACACTCCGCCGTGGCGTTGCACTTTCACAGACAGCCCTTGCCGCAGTGGTCTGGCGTGAAGCCGCACTGGCCGTACTCGGGTCGCAGTTTCGCCAGCGGACTGACTGGGCTGGACTCAATCAGGGGCTTAGGGGAAAAGCTCAGGACGGACCAAGACGGTCCCCTCTCAACCTTCAACCGCCAACTCGGTTCAAGCGTCGGGGTACACTGTACTTTGCGCCTACCTCTAGCATCCAGGCGCAACACGTCAGGCCACGGCCTCCTCTCGCCATATCCGCCACTCCTCCTTGCAGGTCCCCATCCAGGCCCCATCTACCTTCTCCCTCACTCATGTTCACACCCAGCGTTGGCTGTTGGTCGTTTGGATGTTCTGACCTCGCATTAGCCCCTGACATGAGCCTTGAGATGCCAAGGGCAAATTGTGCGCTGCGCCGTTGTGTGCAGGACAATGTTGCCCACGCTTTGTAGACGAGGTACCTCGACGTATTCCCCCATACGCACACCCGGTAGATGCATATGAGAATCGGGGTTCCTGGCTGGCGCCTTAGGTGTGTTGAAGTCAGAGGCCACAAGCCCTGCGCAGGAATGGAATGGAGACCTGGAACAGAGTATAGGACAGGGTCTCTGTGTATATTAGGCAGTCTTCCCCCCCCCCCCCCCTCACATCGTCTCCCCTTGATATCATCAATCAAGGAACCTTTTGGCATGCACTCTCCCTCTTCCATTTCAACAAGGTGTTGGGTCCAGTCTTGGCTTTTGCCGGGGAGTTGCGCCGAAAGGACGGCCCGTTAGAGAATTGCCAGCGGCGCAGCTTGCATGAACGAGAACGGGGACGTGCAACTGCAAGGGAGGGGACGGGCTGTCATTAACGTACCTTAGCTATCTGACCTACCTTATTGAAAGCGGTGAGGTCGGTCCGAAGGCGGGGTTTTCGCCCCCAAGTCCGTCCAACCGTCAACGCAACCAAGTTCCAACAAACAACTGGAACCATTACCTCCCACCTCTCATCTTTCAACCTTCTCCCTTCATATTGGTACCGGAGTAGGCTGCCAGATTGTCTCACTGACGCATAGATGGCTGAGTTCGATGAAGCCGCGACACCTGCATGGGGCACCCTCCCAGTCGAGCAATATCTGACTGTAATTAAGACAGCCCCGGCCAAGACCAAGTCAGGGGGTACCACTGCTAACCAACCACCCGGTGCTCCAGCGGAAGTGGGACTACTCCTCCTCGCTTCCCGCCGACGAGCAGCGAGCCGAGCTCGTCGCCGACTACATCGACGAGGACGTGCTCGACCCGGGCCTCCTCGCCTCGCCGCCGACCCGCGTGCCCACGGCGGCCGAGATTGCCGCCATCCTCGCGCCGTGGCGGCCGCACAAGCTGCGCCGCATCGCCGCCGCCCACCTCCGCCCCGGCCACGGCGCCCCCTGGTACGTGCTGCGGACGTACTACGGCGGCGGCGCGGCCGACGATGCCAAGCTGCGTGCCTGGCTCGACGGCGAGCGTGGTTGTTTCGACGAGCCCGCTATCGTTGCCCCCGAGGATGAGTGGTTCTGCGTGCTGGACGATCCGGAGCTGTTCGACTTTGGTGATGAGTGGCAGGAGGTGTATAGCGTGTTTCCGGAGCTGGCCGCTCCCAAGGCGGATCGCCGGATTACTGATGATGATGTGAGGGAGATGCGGGAGCAGGGGAGATATATGATTGCGCACGGCAGCGAGTGGGACTCTATGACGGACGATGAATGGTACCAGGAGGCCATTATGAAGAAAGCCGTGGACAAGTATGGGGTGCCGTTATTGTTGGTGCTGGACAAGGACGCCCTCGAGGCCGATGAGTGCGGGCTGATCCTACGAGACAAGAAGGGGAACCCGGTCAAGGAGTCGGAGATTGAACCAAGCGGTCTGCTGGAGTTTATTGCCCGCTCCGAGCGCGGCATGTTCTTTGAGGGACACTGGCCGGTTGCCCGCCCCGGCTACAAGTACCGGCTCCGTGGCAAGATCATGCGCAGGCTGCTTCCCTTGGTGAAAGGGGAGCCGTAGGTAGGGTGTAGACCAATCATCGAAGGCAGCACAGCACGTACGAGGAGGTCGAAGAGAGTCGAGTAGACTTGTCAGAATGTCAGCCATCACTGTATTCAGGAGTAGTCTAAAAACTTGGATTGGAACGTAAGCGAGGTGCACGCAACCGGGTAGTCGTCAATGTTGAAGCCGTGATCCTCGTCGTCCCAGGTAATCCAGCAGTACTTGGTGCGCTCGATGTAGATGTCGTACGCCGTCTGGTTGATCGAGATCACCTGCTGCGGCAACGGGATGTTTGGGTCGAAGCTGGGCGTGGGCTTGTAAAGGGTCGGCGCCAGCGAGGCGGGGACCTCACTGCCCGGTTTCCACTGGTCAAAAATCCTGGAGCTGGTGCTGCGATGTGGATGGTCGTGTCAGCTTGGCCGGTCGTGGGTAAGGGGGGTGGGGACTTGCGATGCCTGGGCTGTCCGTGTCGTGCTCGTCGCATTGATGGGGGACTGCGCACCGCCGGGGGGTCTGGTTAAGAGTGTGAGTGAGTTAGTAAAGCACTATCAACTCTCAGGTTGGTGTCAAACTGACAGTACGTAAGGTAGTCAGGGATCCAGGGGTAAGGGTACCTGAGAGACTGGACTCACTGGATGGGGTGCTTCGGTGGGTGTTTGGTTGTGTGCGAACTGGATGACGGGAAGAAGAAGGAGATACGAGATGAGGTGGGCCAGTCTCGCTGTTTAAGGAGGAGGTAAAGAGCTGAATGACGGAAAAGTATAGTAGGTATATAGAGCGGGCAAAATGTATTAAGAGAGCGTCAGTGGGGAGAGGCTTCAAGGTGACCAGCCCTTCGCAGGTTTATCCCAACCACAAGGACAAAGAACAATTTTACCTCAATTCCCGAGCATTGTCGACATTCCTTTTGTTTCAGGAGAAATTCAAATCTGGAACAGGACGACGTATTGCGTCCCTGGCTTGGCTGAACCGAACAGAAAAGGCCCCAACTGCCGACGGTGTAAACACGGCCTGACACCAATTCGACAACAAACACAACTTGGAACCAACCAACCTGGTACCTGAGCACATAGATGCATGAGCCAGCCAAACTATTCGTAACCGACCAAACATCCGACAAGGAAGTGCCCCTGATCGATCTAAATAGTATCAGAGCTATTGACGGCCTGCTGTTGTTTTGGCCATGCTGTGTTTCTCCTCTGGTTTCAAACTGGAGATGTCCTTAGGCTCGAACTGATGACGGCCAGCCTGCGCGGCTGGACACCTTTCTATGGAGGCGGTGGCATTGGAATGAGGGAGAGATAATTGATTAATGTAATGATGCTTGGGCTTGTTCCACCACCAAGGTGCCTAGGTCAGCAGTGGTACAAACATGTGCCTAATTATCTAGGGACTTGCGCGAGCATGAATTGAATAGCAAGAACCTCTGTATATAAGATAGGTAAGGTTAAAAAAATGATGCTTGTATTTCTACCAGAACCAAACGAGCACAAAAAACACTGTCCAGCAGCTATTGTCGAGCTCATCAAGCGCCATATCCTAACTCCAGTGTAGCCCTCTTCACGACACAAGCTCGCCTGATACAAAGGCCTAGCAAAACCACAGATAAGTATACACCCAACCCCAGGCTCAGGTGCCTGCACCTTCTAGTACAATAGTTGTCAGCCCAAAACATCCCAACTCCCAAGGCACTTCAGGTGTGCAAAGATACGGTTCGAGACGAAATCGCAATGGGTTAGGACCTACCGCCCGCTGTGTATGGTGTTCGAGTTAGGTCGGCCTCTTGGTCTTCTGCTCCCTGGCCTTCTTTTCGCAATTCGAACACCTCCGAGGCTTGTTAGCCGCGAACCGACCCTTCCACGGGATCCAACCAGGCGCGCCAGGTAGGTGCTCTGTGTTGCTGCGCGTAGCCTCGTCGCAAGTTTTAGTTACGATTCCCAATACGCCGCTGCACAACGGGCAGTGCGTCACCAACTGGTGGCACATGGCGTCGAAATTTGCAGAAAAGTGGGAGAAAATGAGAGAGCAGATGGGGGTGCTTCGGTCTGTGTTTGGTCGTGTCAAGGGCAACTGGGTGACAGGAAAAAGGAGGAGAGAAGAGATGAGGTGAACCACTCTGGCTGTCTAGTGGGGGGCTAAGGAACTGGATAAACAGATAAATACCTAGGCACATGGAGCGAACGAAGTGTTATTATTGAGAGAGTGGTAGTAGGGGGAGGCTCCAGGTGGGCGGCCCCGGGCCTGGGTGTATGTGGGCTTTTCCTAAACCGCAGGGGAAAAGAACAAAGGTGGGCTTGGTCAGTGGCCGGTTTGTCCCACTGCCTGCACCGCCTCTTGGACAATGGAACAAAGGCTACCTTGTTTTATAAATAAAGTAAACACTTATCTCACCGTTGGCCAAGGGCGTCCGTCAAGGCCATGACACGATCCACGTCTTCTCCCAACTCCTCGGTTGTTCGGCAAGCTTCATGTCGTCAATCGCGGTCGCCCTTGGGCATGTTCTGGCCCTCAGAAGTTAAAACTGCGATGATACCATCAACTTATGAGCGTACTCGGCATTTTTGAGTTTTAGGTGACATTCGTCTATTTCAATTTCAGGCGACATTCAGGTTTGGAACAGGTCTGGTTGGCACATTCCGTCCCTAACTGAAACGGAAAGATAATGCGATTACCAACTGCCAACGGCGTGAACATGGCCACACATGGGCTACGGCGCCGCAGCAGATCGGGCCAGAAGGCCTGTTGGCCGCCGGGCTGGCTGCTGGGCTGCCACCCGGAGGTCCTGTGCCGCGGCCAAACATCAGCGAGATCAGCACCAGACAAGCTTGGAGCCAGTCGAACTGGTAACTGGACCTACACGGCGGCACAACCGACCAAAAATCGAACCAAGTATCCCTGGTTGACCTAAAATCATCCGAGCCTTTGACGGCCCGATGTGGTTTCGGCCATTCCGTGCTTCTTACTCCTCGTCTCAGGGATGTCCTCAGACTCGACCTGATGATGGCCAGCCTGCGCGACGAGACATGTCAGGAGGCGGCGGTATCCTTGTATGGCACTGTTGGGAGGGCAATGGAGGAGTGCATGGCAGCACGAGAGCCCCTCGAGAGTTGGGCTGCTGGCACAGGGGGCAACAGTGGGTGGGCCCGGCCGCCTGGGAGCCTCTCCCCACAACAACAGTCTTTCAATACACTTTGTTCGCTTTGTGTGTGCGCTTGGTTTTTTTAGCCATTCAAGGCAGTTTTGGGGCGATTCCCACTATCTTCTCAGCGAAATCCCCCCCCAGAGGTGGATTTCTTTTACAGTCTTCACCGGGTGCTCTTTCGCGACTTTGCGACCCATGGTGGCCGCGATCCATCAAATTTTGACCGCACGTGCGATCAGACCGACTTTCCACCAGACCACAACAAACGGCCGGAGCTTGATCGCCAGAAAGTTCGGCAATTCCTCATTAAGAACACTGATCGATTCAGTGATCATCTCATGACCCCATCATCATGGCTGAAGACAACTTGAACCCTCCACCGGGCATTCCACCCGCTGTTGCCCCAGTGGTCGACGATTCTGAGAGCGATGACGATTTTACCTACATCAAATTCACTCTGCCGACCATTGTGAAGCTGAAGGGCGAATCCAACTTTGCTGAATGGAAGGAAGACCTTCGGACCCTGTTCGCTCTCTGCGGCTTGACCAAGTTCATCGACAACACGGCCATTCCCCCGGCCGCGGGGTCTTCGAGAAAGAAGGTCAAACGATACGAAAAGAAGACGATCATTGCACACAGGATCATTCGCATGTCCTTGCAACAAGTTATGCCAGTTATCTGCAGCTTTGGCTGGAAGGACGGGAAGGATGCACCACAAGAGCTCTACAACACGGTCATCAGGGCCATGGCCCGCATCACTGAGAGTACCCTCGGCGCTGTCTTTGAGGAGCTCCTGCACATGGAGGTGTCCGATCACGACAACCTGAAGGCATTCATTACCAAGTACCAGAAACTTCTCATGAAGGCCCGTGAGTCCGGCCTAAAGTGGGACGAGAGAATTCTACAGGTGGCTCTGTTGCGTGCCATCAGGCTCCACGATACCAATTGGCACATGCTTTTGAAGCTTGACGTTTACGACAAGCAGCTGTCAACCGACGAAATGATACAGCGGATCGCCACTCATGCAGTCGACGAAGCAGCTCACAACATGGTCTCAGTTGCTACGAACAAACGTGCCAACAAGGGAGGCAACAGCCGGGGAAACCACAACAACAACAACAACAACAACAACAACAACAACAACAACAACAACAACAACAACAACAGCAACAACAACACTGGCTCTGGAAAAACATCATCCGAACAGCGATGACGGCAGACAGGACGATACGCTACCTCCTCGACATGCGGCACCCGCTCCCATCCCGGCAGTCCTCAGACGCCAGTGCCTTTGCCCGTCAACAGCTCGAGAAGCTTACCCGCACCATCTCTACACAACTTGGTCCCTCCCCTCTAGTGTCACCTCCTCCACCCACCACACTCGCGGACGCACCAGAAGGAGCTATCCCATCAACCCCCCACACGACCGACGTCGAGACCGACGTCCAACTCCACGGCATGCTCCTCTCCCGCAACCGCATCGATATCTGCTTCGACCTGTCCCTGCCCGACTGCCAGCCCGAGGTCTGTCCGCAGGTAGACGAGAGCATGGCACAGCCAATCCTTATCATCACTACCATCAACCAATCATCAAAAGACAAGCACATGTCACGAAGCCCCGTGCTAGACAGGCGGGTAGCCGAGGAATACGAATACCTCCGGGGTCTTGACCGGGGTCCGCGGTCGTACTTCAGCGATGACCTGACCCTGGGCTTGTATATTGATGGGATGCGGTTTGAGGGCAGTTTGGAGGAGGTTTATGAGGCATAAGATGCAGGCTTGGTGCTTCCGGTTCGGGGTGAGGAGGGCGAGGAGTGGGAGGTTGATGGGATTTACAGCCATCGAAGGCGGTGGGTTAACGACAATGTGGATCTGCGTGTGAGGTGGAAAAGTGGGAGGTGGATGTGGGGGTTTTATGATGTTGTGGTGGAGGATGAGATGGGAAGGGCGGTGCTGGGTGAGTATGAGCGTGTTGATGGGCGGGTTGTTGTCGGGACTGTATTAGAGACTGAGTTTGCGCTGGCGGCGTAATGGATTCTTCCTAGCGTGGCTTTAACTTCCCCGCCTCGAGGTGCTCCGTTTTGTTTACTTGAGAACAACAAAATACAGAAGGTCCCTTAATACACATCTTTTTACTCGACTCTCCCCACGTTGACCTTCTCTAGGACATACGTGATAAACAAAAACACCAAATTCCGTAAGGATGGGATTGTATGTGCAAAGGATTCTTTAGACAAGTTATGGTCCTATTCAAGCTCCGCCCTGTCTAAATGTAGCCTGGAGATCCCCCTAAATACACCTAATTACACAGGGGGCAGGCCTGGCGGCCGAACGACAGGCGAGTACGTCCTGGTGTCGTAAAACGCCATATTGATGGTCGCCGCGTTGAGTGTTGCGTACACTCGCGTGATGCCCTGGATGACCAGGGGCTCGTTGAACCAATTCGTGTTTCGGGCGGCCCTGGACAGCGCCTCGCCGCACCACCAGAGGATCATGGACTGGACGACGGCAAAATGGCGCTTGATGAAGACGTCGTAGTTGTGGACGCCGTTGGCGACGACGCCGTGGACAGACGTGTGCGCATAGTCCATCATGGCGAGGACCCAGCGCTGGCGGGCGACGATGAGGCCGAGCCGAGTCTGGATTTTGGGCAGGTTCAGGTAGTTGATGACGTTGATGGCAAGGTCGATGTTGGTGAAGAACTCGACGTACGACAAGCTGTCGATGAGGTTCTGCATGGTCGAGTCCAGGTCCCAGGGGTACAGGTAGCCGAAGAACTTGCCCTTGACCTGATTGAAGTTGGCAGGCACCGCCGAGAAGACGTCGACGATGGCGTCGCTGCCATAACAGTGCATGAATCGTCGCCACGACGCTTGCTCGGGCATTTGCACCGGCCACTGGGGCAGGCCGGGGACGATGCTCGTGATGGACTGCAGGCCCGTCCCGGTGAAGTATTCCAGGGGAAGATAGAGAAAGAGTGAGGGCTCCTTGACCCAGGTGATGACGCCGTTGGCAAAGGAAGGGAGAGTGGCAGTGCACATACCCCAGATGAGGTGCTCGGCGACCTGCCTGTCGATGACATGTTCCGTGTCCACTCCGGTCCTGGCCAGGGCAAGCGATGGCACGACGGCCATGCCGCCGACGGTGCACACGGTACTGGCAAGCCCGATGCTAGCATCCCAAATGGGGTCGTTGTCGTACCACTGGCCGATGGAATTGTAGGCTATCTTGGCGATGGTCAGGGCACCCGTCACCAGCGTGTTGCGGTCCTGGAGCTCGATCTCGACGAACTCGTCGCCCGCGCGCTTTTCCAGCCCCCGTTCCAGGATCTCGTCGTCGGTGAGGGCACCGCGTCGCCGCTCTGCTGGCGCTCCGACAACTGGCGTGCCGCACCAGTCAGGATCGCAGCGACAGTCATTCAGCCACGTCGTCGAGTTGCCGATGAGCTCGTTGTACGAAGCCATGGAGCACATGATGTTGGTGGGCAGGGTCTCGGAGCCCTCCTGCAGCGCGTCGGTGTCCTCCTTGGCCCACTTCTGCAGGCTCGTGACCTTGAGGTTGGGGAACGGGACGCCGACCATGTCGTCCCAGATCTCAATCCGCCGGCTGTCGGGGGTGCCGTAGATGATGCCACTGATGAAGTACTCGAGGGCCTGTTGTTCCTGGTACTCCTTGCTCGTTGTGACGGTCGAGCAGTTCTTGTCGTTGTAGAAGAAGGCCCGCAGGTATCTTTCAAACTCGGAGTTCTCGTCCGAGTCGCGCTTGGTGATGGTCTGCGCCTTGGGGGTGCAGCAGTGGACCGACGAGCCGGCGTGGCAGCCGAGGACGTTTGTGTCCTTGGCCACACGCACCTTGTCACTGGGGCAGTTTCCGTAGCACGTCATCTCCGGCCAGTCCTTGCTGTACAGGCCGTAGTTCGAGTACCACTCGCAGTTCTCCCAGCGCGCGTCGGCTTTGTCTTCGCGGCAGCAGTACTTGCGCTTCTCGGAGAAGAACATGGGGTAGGCGGACCAGTTGCAGTATGCCCCGCCGCTGCCCGTCGACGAGTGCGCGTAGTCGACATAGGTAGCCCCCGTGCCCGGCGCGTCCGAGACGTACACGTCGCTGCAGCTGCCCGAGTCGCAGTTTTTGAAGGCCTTGGACCACCCGCACATGGTGTGCAGACGCATGGACACGGTCCCCGTGGCACAGCATGCGGCCTGGTACTTGCCGTTCTTGCAATGGGCGCTGTTAGAGCCGACCTCGAGCATGCCGTTGGGGCATGTCTGGTCGCACTTCCCGTTGTGGTGTGTGTACCATCCGCAGTTGGGGAGGAAGCCTTGCTTGGGGGGGCAGCACAGCTTGTGGCCGCCCGTGGGACAGCCCTGCGTGTCGATCATATCCTCATCCTTGCGGGCGCCGTCGTCGCCGCGCCGCATCAGGAACCAGCCGTCCGGGCATTCTTCGAGGCACCCCGTCCACTTGCACTGCAGATGGTCCGTCTTGACCTCGACCGTGCCGTCGCTGTTCATCTCCAGCGCTTGGAACTTCTTACCCGCCGCCTTGGCCAGCGCCTTGCTGTACTTGGCGTCCTTGGTGTCGTGCGAGACGGCCCAGACCATGACGCCGCCGAGGCACTGGCCGCGGGCAAAGTCGGCCCGGATCTTGATCGTGTCTTCGTCGTCATACGTTGTCCACTTGTTGGAATCCCACGTCAGAATCTTAACGGCGGCCTCTTTGTCCAGGACGGGCGTGGCGCCGGTCCGGGCCCGGATGTCGTCAATCTCCGAGTTGAGGACAACGCTGACCTCCCCGCTGCACTGCTGCTTGGGCGAGCCCGACGCGTACAGACAGCCCGGCTTTGTGCAGCCTGGGTCGGACACAGTGAAGCCACGGCCGTAGAAAGCAAGTCCGAGGACCACGTTCTCGGGCTTGACGTCGTTGCGCCAGAGCAGGTCCATGGCCTCCTTGATTTCGGTCAGGTTGCTGTGCGAGTTCAGGTACGGACCAACCCAGCGGTTCTCCATGTCCCACGTGCCGTGGAAGTCATACGTCATGATGTTGAAGAAGTCGACCGACTTCTGGAGCGCCTGGAGATCAAAGTGGCGGAGGTACCAGAACGAGGCGGGGAGCGTGATGCTCAGGCCGGCGCCGCGGCCCCAGAGCCGGAGGATGGACTTGACCCGGGTCATGAAGAGGGGAAAGTTCTTGTAGTCCTCATCTCGTCCGCCCCGGTCGTCCGCTTCGGGATACTCCCAGTCGAGATCCACGCCGTCCAGCCCGTATGTGGTGATGAACCGGGCCAACGACATTGCAAACTTTGTCGTGGCTGGGATTGAGCGGGCAATGTCTGAAAACGTCGTCCTCGTCGCGCCGGGGTCGTTAAAGGTCCAGCCTCCCAGCGCGATAAAGACCTGGAGGTTTGGATCGGCCTTCTTGAGGTTCACCAGCCGTTTGAGCATGGCGTCGTCCTGTGCGCTCGAAAGCTCGACCTCGTAGGTGGCGGGGTTGATAGACGCAAAGGCATAGTTGAGATGCGTGTAGATCCCCCTGGGGATCTGCTCGGGGTAGAACTTGTTGCATGGCCGATTAGTCGTAGCCCAGCCCTCGTAGTAGCCCACTACGCGCTGAAAGCCCTGACCGTTGACGCTGCAGCTCGGCCTCTTGACTTTCTTGTCCCCGCAAAACTCCTTGGTGGTTCCGCAGAAGCCAAACTTGCTGCAGCAGACTGTGGGCAAGACGTATCGAGCACGTCAGTAACCAGTCGTATGCGCACAATGATGGAGGGTAGACCTTGGGAGACAGTAGAGAGAAACATACCATTTAGGGGGCACGAGGTCTTCTCGGCATAGACATCGCCCCATTCTCCCGGGTCACATTCGCCCTTGCGCTCGCAGCCGGCGACGCAGATGTCGGCAGCACAAACTATGAAGAGGGTTGTGAGCAGAGTTCCCGGAACGGACGGGACCGGAAAAAGGAGGGACACTAACAGTCAGGCCCGAGGCCACAAAATCCATACTTGGAACAGCATCCAATGGCACAAGGGTTGCTCGCGCTGCATTCCTGGGCTGTGGTGACGGAGAGAAGCTGGAATAAAACAAGGAAGAGTAAGGAGAGATGTTGGGTAAAGAACGGCTGCCTCGAAGAGGCCATGCTGGGCAAGTGGACACGGCCGGTTTACCTGAGCTTAGGTAGATGGCCCGCCCGTTCAAGGTCAGGGAATGAGAATGCCGGAGCCTGACGAGAGCACAAACAACCATGAGAGTGTTGGGAAGTCGCCGTGTTAATATCAAGTAACCATCAACCTTATTATCTACATGGAGTGGCGCTCCGCTCTCGGGTTTCGGTACCTTTGTGGAGCTCATCGGACTTGAAGAAAGTCAAATGCGACGTATAATTTCCTTTGATCCACGTCTACCAGTCCCACGTAGGTGCTTACATACATAGGACTGATCCTTCGGAAAACCCTGTCGGACCACTGACGGCGACTGGTAGGTAAAATACAGTGTTTGCCCCCGTTGCCAAGTCGCCGGGCGGCCTTGTATAACGGTCCCTTATATTTCTCAAGACACAAGGTATTGTTCCAGATACCAATAGTCCATTCCTTCAACCTCGCACTACCTCGGTATTTTGGAACTCAGGCTGGAAATCCACCAAGCTGGGCTCCATTGTCATCTTGTAAGACAGGGGGCGATAGGCCTAGAGCAGGCTCTGAATCCATGGCTACGGAAGAAAACCTCCGAGACATACCGCCGTCGCCACATCCAATATCGCAAAATTCGGACTTGATCATCTCCACATGTAGTTCTCCGCCTTCTGGGACGGCGTCAATTCGATACATGTATCCTGCAAATCCCCCTTTCTGTTGACGGTGAACGGTTCAAGGGCGAGATACCTACACTCATTGGTCTCATCCCTCACTCACACTCCTTCTTTCTTTACACAGCACGGAGCAGGGCCGGCAAACATGTCGTCCCTCGTGCGTGCGCTCTTTTTCTGTTTCCTCAGTCTTTTTCTAGCATTCTCTCCAGTGTTCGCCCGCCACAGCCATGAAGATCGACACCACCAAGCTCACCAACTCTGGCGAAAAGGCAGCCTTGTGGCCCGGCGTGGCAGCCTTAATGGCACCCGCACAAACTTGACCTCTCCCGAAGCTATCCTGGAGCGAGCCCAGGAGATCATCGCTCTGAAAAATAAGGTCCGCCTGGAGAACCCATCCTTCAACAAGCACAAGTTCCTCGCCCCTGAAGAGCTGGCCAAACTGGGAACCCCAGCTCCACCCCTCGATCTCAATGCTCTTCCGGGCGACAACAGCACCGTTCCTGCCCGTGTCAAGAGACGCCAATCTTACAATGACACAACCACCTCGGAGGCAGCTGCGGATGACAAAAGCACCTACACACTCCCCGACGAGGTCATTGAGGCAGCACGCATCGTTGCCGAGTCGGTGCCCCAAATCCCCACGGGCGACCAACCCGATGTGGCGGCGTCTATGCGCGCAAAGTACGGCAGCAACTCGGCCGGTGGCAGCCACCGACCGGCCAAACTGCAGCGTCCGATGGGCGGTCTCGCTCAATTCGGTGATGGCGTCGAGTACAGCTCTAACTCGACCGCGGTTGACGCGGGGTCTGACGGCCCCGATGACGCTTCGCACGTTGCCAAGCGGGATTACGGGTACTGGATGGCTGATATGGCGCAGTTGGGCGCTTCGCCCTATGCCCCAGCTGGGTACAAGGTTGGTTTCGTCTCCTCTCGCTCCGCATGCGGTCTCCCCTGGGCATGGGCACGAACATAGGGTCACCCGTTCGAGCAAGGCAGCTAACGGGCAGGCAGGTCTGGAGAAACGTCAAGGACTTTGGTGCTGTAGGTGATGGCGTGCACGATGACACGGCCGCCATCCAGCTCGCCATTACACAGGGCAGCAGATGCGGTGCTAGTTGTAACTCTAGCACCATTGTTCCCGCCGTGGTGTACTTCCCGACTGGCACATACCTCGTCAGCGCAACCATTATCCAGTATTACAACACGCAGTTCTTGGGCGATGTGAGTAACTGTTTACCCCATCTGCCTTTGCTTGGCCTCAACTACCCCTGGACAGACTGCTGACATTGGTGCGTGTCCGGTACCTAAAAGCCGCATAATCTGCCCACGCTCCTGGCTGCCACCAGCTTTACCGGTGGCAGTGTCATCAGCAGCAACGTGTATACCAGTGACAATGAGGAATGGTGAGAATGAGCTTTTCCCCACCTAGCAGTGGCACGATCCGAGGTTCTAATCAACATCTGGCAGGTACATCAACACGGCCAACTTCATGCGGAGCATTCGCAACTTCAAGATTGACCTGCGCATCGCCCCTGCCGAGACGTACTTGGCCGGCATTCACTGGCAGGTTGCGCAGGCGTCGTCGCTGGAAAATATTGAGTTCTACATGCGCTATAACTCGGACACGCCCGGCAACACGCAACAGGGTATCTACATGGAGAACGGCTCCGGAGGCTTCCTCGCCGACCTAACGTTTGTGGGAGGAAACTTTGGGTACGTGATGGCTTCTCGTTTTCTTGTTCTCCCTTTTGTTTCTTGGCCAACATTGAATTTCCAAGACACATACATGGCTAACACTAGCATCAACTTCGTGCAGAGCCTATATGGGTAACCAGCAGTTCACCACCAGTCATCTCGTCTTTGTTAATTGCAACACGGCCGTGCAGATCCACTGGGACTGTAAGTGATTTTCTTCTTTCTCTTGTAGTTGAGGTTTCGCGCCCATGCCCTGACCTGGGCTGGGGATGGTGGCTCATGTTGGCATCAACTGACCACGGCATTCATATGCAATTGGAAACAGGGGCCTGGACCATGCACGACTACATCATCGAGAGCTGTGCCAACGGCATTGTCGTAGTGGGCGGCGCCGGTGGTGGCCCCGACAAGCCCGACAGCCAGGGCGTGGGCTCACTCATCATCGCCGACACGCTCATCGCCAACACGCCCAACGGTATTGTCACGACCCTCCTCTCGCAAAACTCGACCTCGTTTCTACTCCAAAACGTCGGCTTCTTCAACGTGCAGACCTCGATCCGCGATACGGCCAGCAACCGTGTCCTGCTCGCCGGCGGGACCCAAGTCACCCTTGAAAGCTGGGGCTTCGGGTTGGTCAACAATGTGACTGGCGCTGGCTCCAGCCAGTTTGTCAACGGCGCCAACATTGCTGCTATGCCGCGTCCTGCGGCGCTATTGGGCTCGCAGTACGACAACATGCCAAATCCCAACATCTTCACCCGTCGCCGGCCCCGGTATTCGGACGTGCCGCAGTCCAACATCCTCAACGCCAAGGCGCTCGGTGCAAAGGGTGACGGCGTGACGGACGACACGGCCGTCCTCAACGCCATCCTTGCCGGTGCATGCAACACGTCGTCTATCGTGTACTTCCCTTACGGCGTCTATATCGTGACAGATACACTGCGGGTTCCCATCGGCTCGCGCATTATTGGCCAGGCGTGGTCGCAGATCATGGGCAAGGGGGCCAAGTTCGCGAACGAGCAGACACCGCGCCCGGTGGTGCAGGTTGCCCGGCCGGGCGAGGTCGGCATCATCGAGATCCAGGACATGCTGTTTACCGTGCAGGGCGCCACGGCCGGTGCCGTGGTAGTCGAGTGGAACGCTCGGGAGCAGAGCCCCGGCTCTGTCGGCCTCTGGGACACGCACATCCGCGTCGGCGGTGCCAAGGGCTCGAATCTCCAGGCGGAGGAGTGCCCCAAGCTGTCCGGCCAGGTCAAGGCGAGCTGCAAGGCGGCATCTCTGATGATGCACCTCAAGCCCAACTCGACGGCGTACATGGAGAACGCCTGGCTCTGGGTGGCCGACCACGACCTGGAGAAGATCACCAAGGACCAGGTCGATGTCTATGCCGGCCGAGGTCTCCTCGTTGAGAGCGACCGTGCCTGGCTCTGGGGAACGGCCTCGGAACACGCGGTGCTGTATCAGTACCAGTTCTCCCAGGCCAGCAACATCTTCATGTCCATGATCCAGACCGAGACACCGTACTTCCAGCCGACACCGCGGGCCCCCATGCCGTTTACGCCGGGCCTGTTCCCCAATGATCCGACCTTTGCCAGCTGCAAGGCGACGGATGCCAAATGTTTCGCCGCGTGGGCGGTCCGAATCGTCGACTCGTCGGCCATCTACGTGCTCGGCGCGGGATTGTACAGCTGGTTCTACAACTACAACCAGGCGTGCGTCGATACCAACAATTGCCAGAACAAGGGCTTCGAGGTGGAGCAGAGCCGGGACATCTGGATCTACAACCTCTGCACCAAAGCCATCGTCGAGATGATCTCGCCCCTCGGCTCCGCTCCGACGCTGGCCGCCGACAACGTCAACGGCTTCCTCTCGTCCATCCTGGCCTGGCTGCAAGGCGCTGAGAAGCTAAGCGGAGCCCGCGACTTTGCCGGCTTCCAGGTGTACCCTGCCGAGTGGGTGCAGAACGACTTCCCGGGCCCCGCTACGTGCAAGACCGCGCTGCAGCAGACCATCGTCTGCGACGAACAGGTCCGGTCGTTCACGAACGAGGGCTATCGCGGATCGCTGGGCAACAAGACCCGTATGGACTCGGTGTGCCATGCCGACTGCGGCAAGAGTCTCGCGACCTGGGTGAACCACGTCACGACGGCGTGCCAGGGCTTCAACATCTCCCAGGCCGACCCAGTGCTGCCCGGCGGCCGCATGTGGGCTGGGTACAACG
The DNA here is from genome assembly GCA_023628425.1 of Chaetomiaceae sp. PYS4301M. NCBI lineage: Eukaryota > Fungi > Ascomycota > Sordariomycetes > Sordariales > Chaetomiaceae > Chaetomiaceae sp. PYS4301M. Next base: position 51,752 of record JAMAKR010000065.1, read on the forward strand.
AGACGTGTCTGGTTGATCCGGCGAAGCCCGATGTCTATTGTAACGGTATGTTTCTTCTCTCTCTCTCTCCATTTTCTTGTGGTTCGGTGCGAATGTAGAGCTCACGCAAAAGCATGAAGACGCCATCGACGGCTTCACTCCGGTCGACAGCGCCGAAGACATGCCCACGTCGGAGATCTGCTCCTTCTGCTACGTCGAACGGCTCGCCATGATGCAGCGCAGCCCCTACTCCTTCTACGACGCCCAATGGAAGTCAGACCTCGAATACGTCTACTCCCGTTGCGGCATCACCGGCCGTCCCACCTCCCTCCACCCGCCGCGCTACCTCGTCCCCACGAGCGCGTACGACGACTGCCCCACTGACGACTGGTACACCACCACGTCCGAGACAACCTGCGACGACGTCGCGACGCTGAACACCGTCTCGTCCGCCTCGCTATACCTGGCCAACCAGAACCGGCTGGCCGACTGCGCCGCCGCGACCAAAATCGCCGCGGGCACCAAGCTCTGCCTCCCCCCCTCGTGCAACCGGACGCTGAAGGTGGAGGGCAAGACGGTCGACGAGTGCCGCGCGATCGAGGCCAACAGCACGCTGGGCCTGCGTCCGGGCGACGTCGTCCGGCTCAACCCGTGGTTCGGCTTCGAGTGCCGCGACTTCAACAACACGGTGCCCGTCTACGGCCACGTCATCTGCCTGGGCGCGCCGCTCGGCGAGTTCGACGTCGGCGGCGGCGTCGCCGACTCGGACTCCACCACGCCGGGCGCCGCGGACGGCTACACCACGGCCGACCCCGTCGACCCGCCCGCGGGCGCCGTCGTCCCCGCCGGCACGACCAAGCTGTGCGGGCAGTGGTGGGTTGCGCAGACAAACGACACGTGCGCGAGGATGTGTGTCGGCAGCCAGATCGCGGCCGAGTTGTTCCTCGAGGTGAACGCGGGGCTCGGGCCGGACGCGGCCGGGTGTGATGCCCGGGTGGTGGTTGGCAATGCGTACTGTGTGCGGCCGCGATTTGACTGGGATCACCCGTATCAACCGACGGCGACAGCGGCGCCCGGGCCCGGGGCTACCGTCACCTGGACGCCGCCTGTGATCGGGGCCACGGGGACGGCTACTGGGACGGCTACGGCTACCGCTTTGCCCACGCTCGTGGTGAGTGTGGATGGGCCGTGTGGCAATGGAGTGACGTGTCTTGGGTCGACGTTTGGCAACTGCTGCTCCGGGTCTGGGTATTGCGGCTCGACCGAGGCGTATTGTGGAGCGGGATGTCAGGCTGCGTTCGGACAGTGCACGACGCCTGAAGACGGGCAGGTCATCAGCGAGGATGGCTCCTGTGGCGAGGGGGTGACGTGTCTCGGGTCGACGTTTGGTAACTGCTGTTCGGAGCATGGGTATTGCGGTCCGACCGACGGTCACTGTGGCGTCGGGTGTCAGCCCGCCCATGGGACGTGTGCAGACGCGCCCGCGCCTGGCCTGCAGGTGAGCACCGAAGGCAACTGTGGCGATGGAGTGACGTGCCTGGGTTCCGAGTTTGGCGACTGCTGCTCGCAGTACGGGTGGTGTGGCTCGACGGACGGGCACTGTAGTGAGAGTGAGGGTTGTCAGGTGGGCTTCGGAACCTGTCATTAATCCAGCACCGACCGAGCTAAGTAAGGTACCTAAGGTCAGCTCACGTACGAGAACAGGCCTCGGAACTAGATAACTATATTCAAAATATTTACTTTAAGAATATCAAAGTATTATGATAATAGCTGAAGGCTGTTGTGTAAACTTTGTTTTGTCTAACTTGTCGGAATGACTGAGCTTCCAGTTATGTTCGGCAGACTTTGCACACATTAGCAACCAAACGCAATGACAAGTTAAGATTTGGTCCGCTCTCTCTTTAACCTGTTAAAGTCCAAACTTGTAGTTGCGTCGGTGATAACCAGCAGACCATTGTTGTTGTGTATTGTGATTCAAGCTCACCCCTATTTCAGCTCCACGTCCACCAGCAAACCACCACATACGACCATACCTACCAGAGAACTTGGGATCCCGTCCGCTCTCCCTTAAATAAGCTGGTAAGGGCCAAACTAGTAGTTGGGTCGGTGACGACCAGCGAATCCTTGGTGTTGTATGTTTTTGGCTCCATTTTGCTGTTGTGGTGATTCAGGGGAACCCCTTCTTGAACTCCACTGCAAAGTTTCACCATCACATACAACCATACCACGTGCATACCTACAAGAAAATACAGGACACTTCTCTATATAAACTTGCTCCACAGACGTGTAATTCTAAACTATGATGCCTTGCTTCTTATAACCCTTCAAACTATCAATAGTCTCCGTTTATACCAATAGAATTCGGCCTAGGTAGCTGGCTTCTCTTTCTTTGCGGCACCTTTTGATTAAAATGACAACCTTGAAATCAAGATCAATCGATCTGAAAGCAGGCCCCATACTCCTTGATCATCTGGCCAACAACCACATATCCCCCAATCGCCGGAACGCTACACAAAATGATAGCGAAGAAGCGGTACGGGATGCTCAAAGTAAACTCCCTCTTACCAACTCCGATGTACCAACTGGCGCTATACAGCCGCACCAGCAGATACGGCACCACCAGCGTTACGGTGCTCGCCGCACACCCAAACCCCAGCCACATCATCGTCCAGACCCGTTGATACAAGGCGCTCTGGCCAACCTCGAAGCGCGAGATGGCGCCCACCAGAGCCAGCGGGACCAAACTCGCCACGAGAACTAGCGCGTCCCGAACGACCAGCGGCACGGTCCCGGGCAGCCCTCCGAGAGAGTAGTACTCGGACAAGTCGCGCTCTGCTTCGGGCGTTAGGCGGCCCACCGTGCCGACCACCTTGTACTGCCGCGCGTCTTCATTGTCCAGCTCGGCAACAATAGTCCGCAGCTCGTCGAGCGCGCTAGACTCGACGATGAACGCGGTGCCGTATTGTGGACACATCAGGTTGCCGAAGAGGTTGACCAGCGACATCCACGCGTAAGGCGCGACGGTGAGTCCGAAGGCGGCGTAGCCATACCGGGTCAGCTGGTCGCCCCGCGTGCGGTATAGGGTTGAGATGGCGAAGAGGAGCTGGCCGATGGAGACGAGGATCTGCATGAGGTTGTAACCCCCGGCAAGCTTGACTTGCTGCTGTTCTGGTGATGATATTGATGAAGATGAAGATGATGAAGATGATGAAGATGATGACGACGATGGTGAGGGTAATTGCGCTGCTTTGTCCTCTTCGAAGGTTGCCGATCGATGAACACGGACAAGGTAGAATCCTTTTGGTAGTCGGTGGAGGCCGTGAAACCGTTGCTGGAAGAGAGCTGGAAATAATGGCTCTACAGCACCATGTTGATTAGTCCCCCTTCATCAATCGGCACTATATCAGAGTGTTCACCTTCAGTTTTATCTCTGGGATCTAGGTGATCCACACGATCACCCACAGGAACGAATGTGTTTTTTGCTTCGTCCCATCTGTGCGGGACGTCTACCCCTCCCACTACGGTGTACAAAGCGCCTGCTCGTGCTGCGACCTGGAGGTCGGTTTTACCAAACTTAGCCAGGCTCAGGATGGAATCTATGCCGCGGGACACGCCTGTGCTGGGCATCAAGATAGAGTAGACGATGGTGACGATGGTGTCGACGGTGCATTGGCCGGGCTGGCTGAGAACGGTGGCCGCATGTGCGATGAAGTTACCGACGTAAAAAGTGGCGATGTCGGTCCACGATGCAGGACCGCAGAGGAGGTTGCAGTTGCCATGGTGGACAAAGCCGGGGATGTTGACGGGACACTGTGAGTCTGGATGTGTGGTGTTGGGGGCTGAGGAATCCTGGGCCGTTGCAGACGAGGGTGTGAAGACTGCTACAAGAATAACGGCGAGGGCCAAGTGCGCTGCAGTCCTGGTCTTGGTCAAGGCCATCGTCGTCGAGTTGGTAGTGTCTGGGACCTAGATAATTAGAGAGAATTACGAGACTACTTGGTAGTAACAAAAGCGTAGTGTGGAAAAATTGCTTGTAAACTTTCCCCGCAGAAGGCTTCAAACTTGAAACAAGACGGGGAGAGAAGGAGGCGCGTTCGGTTAGCTAAAATTAGATATCAATGCACGCGTCGTGGTTCCAGTTGACAGCAGCTGGACATTGGAAACGGGGTTGGGCAACGGAAGCGAGGAGCAAGTTATAGGCTAATTAATTACCTATTCCGTATTATTCTGCGGAAGACTGCTTTTCATTCCCCCCATCCGCCAAAAGGGAAAGAAAGAAAGAAAGAAAAGAAGAAAAGAAGAAAAGACCAAAAAAAAAAGAAAAGAAAAGAAAGATCCTTCAACACAGCATTCGCCTACTTGTAAATATCACACCACCTTAGGTTTCACATCGTTGTCCAAATGTTCAGAGGGGCGTTTTTTTGGCCTCTGTTGACTGTCAGCTTGCAGGGGGGTCAGCGAAGCCGAAACCACTGCCTGTCTTTCTTGACGAATCACGATCCATGGGATCCCAAGCAAGAAGCAGGAAGAAACGCAGGGCTCATATGCGCATGCAAAGTTCGAGTCCTCCACGGGCTCGTGTCACCACATCTTACCACAAGCACGAGGAGTATCCGAGCCGTCCTGTCGTGACCAAATGGGGTTCCGGTCCCATGGGCCATAGGGCTGAAAATGATCAGACTAAGACCAGTGATCTGGGATCCAGGATAAATCATCAATCCTTCCATGTCACCCAGAACCTGCGCAGTTGCGAGTTCAGGCAGCACGCATCGGTTGGTCAGCAGCGTCATCAGGTATTATCCGCGAACCGGGGTGCGCAGTCTGCCTTGTAGGGCTTTCTCCACGTGGGCCTCATGCAGTGCCGTACGAAGTATGTCTTTTTGTCTTTTTTCTCGTCGGGCTCACACCAGGGCTGGGGTAATTATCATCCTGGGGCGATGTCTCTCTCCAATCTGAAGGGCCCGGGACTCCTATTTGCCCTCCGCCGCCAATGAGAGTCTTGTTTTGGCATTGTTGAGTGCGAAATGATTCTCATTCCGGTTTCACCTCAGGGAGAAGAGGTCGAGCCGCCGATGGGAGGTTGGAGAGATGCGCTGTTCCACAACCACTTGCTGGTATTCAAAGATCCCTCACGATGTCATCTGACTAAACGAGAGAGCTTGGGTGTTACAGAGGCTTGCGAGTAACGCTACATAACACGTGCTTGTGTAGGCAAATATGTTTTGCGCTCGCACCCTGTCTTGGGATGCCCCCCATAATAGGGAAATTGCTCCCCGTCATCATCTCCCGACGCAAAAAGAGCGTCTCCAGCGCCCATTTCAGGTGGTCTCGGACAGCATAATCAAGTGACCAACAAATCAAAGTGGTCTCTTCAGGGAATAGCGTTCCCTTCTCCTTCGACATTCCAACACACCCCAACTGTCCAACCGCCGGGCGGCTGATGCAGTGCCCATGCTTCGCCTCGTCCTTGCGAGTCCTGAAATGTCGGTGCCTTGGTCGCCGAGCTCCTTTATTCGCAAGCTCGATAACTCAACCGAGGCAGCCTCATCACCTCGCTCCCTTTGATTTCCCTCCGGGCCCGGCGGTGACTTCGGACAAGTTGGCCGCTTTTCAACCCCCAGTCGGGTGGGGGTTAAGGAATAGCGACGCAGTTTTGAGGCGGCGCTTTAGATGGGTCGGGCTTTTGCTTTCATCCATTGATGACCCGAATATCCTGTCGGGGCCCGGGGTTGATTGGCCCACGGTGTCAGCAACGGCCTGACTGGGTCCTTTCGGGCACCCGTTGAACCCCATTTCCCGTCCCTCCTCCAGGACTTGACGGCGGGTTTGGTTGGTTGCGGCCGTCTCGGAGCATCGTGATGGCTGAGCGGAGGGCATGTCCACATAAGTGGCTTGGAATGAAGCCGTAGCTAAATTTGAAGCGAGATCCTAAAACTCAGCTCAACCAGAAGGAGTCTGTTGACCTGACGTGTTCTCGTCCTTAGCCTTGTCGATCGAATCCAGTGAGGTGAAGTCGGGGATGATGTCGGTGAACTGGATGAACTGGACCGGCCGCGGGGGCGTGTCTCGTCGCAAGAAGGCGCGCAGGACGGGGATGGCGATGGCCATGATTGTGACGGCGGGCTCAGCGGTGCCGTAGATTTTCAGGTCCACCGTGGTGGCTGTTTCTCGGTCAGTATTTTCAATCTCAGGCTAAGCGGGAATGTCCAGTCATGAATCAAGGGAACTTGAACGTACAGCCAGTGTCCGAAATATCACTGAGAGCAGGGATCTTCACGAACGAGATGATGCCAGAACTGTTGAAGGTACGAAAGTGGTTTAGTTAGTTGACTGGATGGTTCAGATCATCAAGGGACGGACGGGCGGCGGGATGGTGAGACTTACAACACGCCCATGCTCATGGCTATCAGCGCGCCAATTTTCTCCTTCCTGTTGATCGTGACCGTCCAGACGATTTTCCAGGGAAGAAATGCGAGGACGGTGTCGAGAACGCCGGAATAGACTGCAGCCATCATGGTTCAGTAAATCGGCCTCAACGTGAACGGGCTCCTCCCTGCCATCACCTCGTCCCACTGTCCACCCCGACAAATCACGTACCGCTCGCAAAGATCTGATAATTCTGAACAAGCTCGCGTGGCAAGCATTTCCCTTCCATCTCGTAGTGCCAGAGTTTCTTGAGCGGCCAGCACTGGGTCCAGTGGATGGTAGCCGAGACGCCGAGCACCAGGTTAATCGAGATGATGATGAACCAGACGAACCAGCGGAGCCGGCCGGTCGAGATGCGCAGGAGGGTGATGGCAAACGACGTCTTGCTCCATATCGTGCCCAGGATGGTCGCAAAGCCGGCAAGGTACGAGATGAGCGCCATGGTGGGCATCTTGTCCAGGTCCATGTCGGAGTAGTGCAGGCCGATGCCGTACTTGACGCCGTGGGTGAGCAGGGCCGTTGAGACCAGAACGGTGATCTGTGCGTGTGCGTCGTGGTGACCCGCGTCAGCAATGCCAACCTTGGTGAGGTATTACCTTGGGTAAAGGAGGCATGTATGATGTGATGTACACATACCCAGCTGGCAATCAGGAAGTGGTCATCCCACCAGAGGCGGCGGGCCCGCGACAGCTTGCAGTACACCCGCAAGCCCAGAAAGATGGCGGAAAACACGGTCAACAGCCATGTTGCCGCGAGCAGGCGGTCGGCGTAGTTCTCCATCGGACGGGAAGGGCTGTCAACTGTCGTCGTTTGGTGACTGGAGGTAGGATGAGCTCGACTCAACTCGGAAGTACCCTCAGCTGGTGATGGTGAGTTCGGGCCGGCCGAAGTTCGAACTCCAAGACAAGAACATGGAGAAATCCTGGGGGATTCCTTCGTTCCATGGCGGCGGTAGCCACTGCAGCTCCATTCTTCGGCACTCGGTATATATAAACGCAACGCTCTTTTTGGCTCTGCAACGTGCCACCCCTCCTTCACTCTCCGCATCTCCACCGAAATCCCCTGAGCCTAACGCCTTCAACGTCGCCCTCCGTCGACTAGACCGGAAAAGGCGGGCGGTTGCGCGCATTTCGCAGCACAATTTCCAGGCTCAGGAGGTTTTGCTCCACCCATCCTGGGCGACTCCAATCTCGCCAATCGTCCCCCCGCCTCCTTTCACCGCGGGGGAAGTGGAGTGGACGTGCAGAAGCCTGCAAGAAACCTGCATCTTTTTTTCTAGCCCCACCACACTGCGCGCAACCGAGGCCGACGAAGCCACTCAGCGCACGAAGAGCCTCCACCGCCCCGGCATTGCGGTGCGACAAGCAGGGGCCATGGATTTTAGACTTCAAGTTCGCTTGTCTCGGCTCGCTTGTCCAGCTTCGTCTCGCTTGTCTGTCCTGGGGCCAGGTTGACTCGACATGGGACGGAACACGAATGATGATGAGGGGTAATGTTGGCCTGCTTCAAAAAAATACTCTCTTCTTCTTCTTGTTGTTTTTTCTTGTTTTTTGACAGTGTCTGGAATACAAAGACACCAAGTCGTGCCTGTCAACAACCCCGAGGGGACTCGACTTCGATCTGGCTTCTAGCTCCGTTTCCTGCGGTCCGTGTTCCGACGCAGGTCTCGGGCCGGCGGTTGCGGAAAGAAGCTTTCCCCTAGTTTGGTGTCCAGCGTTACCCTCCCCACCCACACTTGGAGAAAACCAATTGGCGATGGGGAAACCCCGACACTGCGCTGCGCTTCTGCGGACACACACTACTGGACGAAGTTGTTTAAGCAGGGTCCGCCGCTGCTGGCCACTCCCCAAAATGAGAAGTCGACTTTGGTTTGCACTGCTCCTCTGACCGGGGGAGAACTCGAGAAAGAGATCTGCACCGTGCAACACCTTAACTCCCTGGAGGTACCTCCTTACTAGGTACCGTGTAAGTAATTATAAGCGAGCCAACAGGCCCAACCCCCGGAGCTGGTCCGAGCGAGAGATGATTGATTTTCAGGTTACTACTCCGTACTTGAATGTTGAACATTGAACCGGATCCAAGCTTCCACCATACTGTTAACGCCGAAACACGCTGGTTGGCGACCCCGAGGGCTGTCCCCGACAGCGTTCCCACCAGCGTGCATGTGGCGTACGACACCGATCACTACTGGTGACCGCTGGCGGTTGCCAGGCGGATATGGTCTTCTGGTGTCCGTCACAGCCTCTTCCCCGTCTACCGACACGAGCCGATGCATGCACGTCCAGCCAGAGACAGATTCCTCTACGGATGCACCTGCAAAGCAAATGGTCCAATTCCAGGGCGCCTACGACGACTCGGCTGCGATTGGCGGCCACAAGTGGGGCCTCATCACGCCTCCTGTCTCTACAGCATTTGGTTCTAGTATGGGATGGAGCAGCCCTCGAGCCTTCGGTGCACATGTGCTGTCTTGTGGATGCAGTCATGTGGTCAAGCAAGGCCGTCTCCGAGAAGTGAACATGTTGGCAGCTGACATGCTGAACGGGGCCCTACGGTCGCTGGCGAGTTGCCTCACCTACCGAGGAAGGCTCGAGGCCCGGTTACTTTCAGGTCATCGAGCGGTTTTTGTCCGGCCTGCCTTCCCTAACTGCGCTTGAGGTTGCCGCGTAGGACCATGGCCAGCACCTCTTCTCATTTACGAATGCAATCCTTGAGAGACTGTCTCTCATAAAAGCCCGATAATTACGACCCTTTACTCGCGATCCAGGAACCATGGATTGGTTCTCATGGCAAGGGTATTCCGACTCCTGAGCACTCCCGGGACAACGCCGCTTCTCAACACTCTCAAGGAAACACCGGTATCCCTGAGTACGCCCAAGGCGAGGCTCATTCTCAACAAACTCCAGTTAGAACGGGGCCCTATTGACGTGAATACGTTGGATTATTAACCTCAGTCGACCAATTTGTTGGACACTGCAGTATCCGTTACCCCCGATGCCTAAACATAACTATCTCACCCCTACCAAAAACAAAACCCTTTCTTACTTGGTACTCGGGTTTGGGCTGACCTTCTTCTCCGGAAACTTCCTAAAGATGTCCGCAATGTGATCGAGCGGGGCGGCCAGCATGCCCATCGCCGACTCGAAGTAGGGATTCTCGCCGGCACTCGGGTGGCTGCGCGACGGCACCAGCGCCTTGGTGAGGCCGAACTTCTTGGCCATCTTCTCCGATTCGCCGGCGTCCTCGGCCATGGTCAGCGCGGATTCCAGCGCCGGCATGTCGTGGCGCTCTTCTTCCTCGATGTGGGCCGACAGCACGCCCCACAGCTCTTTGAGCTTGGGGATGTAGTCTTGCTGTTGGGGCTTCATGTTTTGGAATTCTTTGAGGAGTTCTTTTACCTGAGAGGGGGGTTATCATCATTAGCGACAGCACGTGGTTGGGGATAGAAGAGGGGTGATTGACTTACTCGGTGGTGTTCCTTGCGGTCCGACTCGGCCATCTTGTGCCCCTTGTCACCCATGTGCTTCTCGAAAGCAGGGTATACGAGCAGCTCTTCGGCTACACTGTGTCGGGCCAGCTCCCAGGTGAACTGATTGCCGTACCGCTCCTGGTGGTCATGGTCCTTGGAGTTGATGATCTCGTTGTAGTATTGCTCGAGCTCACGGTGGTCTTTGGTGATGGCATCAGAGATGGTCGACATGGCGGCGATGTTGATGCGTTGTACGGCCAACTGGCGTGTTGCGAGACGCGCGTGTGCTTGGAAAGTTGACCTAGTAGGTGACGAGACGAGAGGGCGTAACCGGAACATGATGGTATTGTGTGAGGTGTTATGGTGGTCTGAGTGACGGACGATATCTAGGAGAGGAGTTGAGGTCTCGGATTGATAAACGGAAGATTATGAATGGTCGGGTGCAAACCAATGGTTTTAGTTTCTTTTTAAGCAAGCCCGTGCGATACATGGTTTCGTAGGCTTGCAATGTTGGTCCAAGGTGATGATGATGTCCAACATCGCGACGACGTTGAGGATGACATCACCACTTCTATGTACACTTCCTTGCCTCGCTGCAAAGCTCCGGAAGTGGATCATGCGGGTGTTGCATACCGGGGCATTTGTGGAAATTGATCCATTTACACGTTCCGCTGGCCTTGGTCATGACCGAAACAGGCCCCTTGACTTGACAATGACAAGAAGTAGTGCCAGTCCTCCTTTGCGCACCTTACACCTCCACCGGGGTATTGTTTCTATCAGACCAGGGCGACTGCCAGGGCGGGCGACCCACATGCGAAAGTCTTTGCCACTGAAGATCGTATGGGGCAGTACAAAGCACACAGATGAGGCCAATCAGGAGGTGATTGAAAACAAACCCCGGGGTGGAGGTGTAGAATAACGGAAACGGCATATTACATGTGGTGTAATTACATGTCGGCACAACTCTTTGGGTGCTCTTGTCACATCAAGCTCCATACACGGACTGTGCCGGCGGATACCCCACCAGCTTCTCTCCTCCGCTTGGAGTGAACGCTTTGTTCTTATACCACGTGTGTGCGTCCTGAGAGAGCTTCTCGACCTCGGCTAGGTCAAACTGCGGCTGCGGCAGACGCCCAAACACTCCTCTCGCATAGTCGGGCGAGATATTATACAGCTGAGCGAGGTATTTTTTCTGGGAGATGCCGTTAGCATGCCTGTTTCCATGTCACCGCACTCATGTCAATGTGCCGCCTACCTGAATCTCGGGATACTGGACGTGTCCCAGATACTTGGCCGTGTTCTTGCACGTGTTCTCGCGCTGCTGCGGCGTCATGACACGTGCCCAAAGCTGGGCGGCCTGGTCGTAGTCGTTCTTCTTACCCTCGTGCCAGAAGTGGCTCTTCCGGCTGACGATGCTGTCGTGCACCACGTAAGGCGCCTCGGCCGCGCCCGGACGGAATTTGTGGGCGAAGCTGTTGGGCGCGTACTGTTTGTTGCCCGCGTGGTTGGCGTCGGTGCGCATGGGACCGTCAAAGTTGAGCGACGCGTACGACTTGGCCATGAACGGGCAGTTGACGGGCACCTGGCGCAGGTTCACGCCGATGCGGTGGTACTGCGCGTCGCGGTAGAAGAACATACGGAACTGGAGGAGGGGGTCCGGGGAGTCTTCGATGCCGGGTACCATGCTGCCCGGTGAGAAGGCAGCCTGCTCGACGTCGCGGTGGAAGTTCTCCGGGTTCTTGTTGAGCACCAACTTGCCGAACTCGTGCATGGGGAACTGGCCGCGTGGCCAAATTTTGGTGATGTCGAAGGGGTCGAACCCGAGCTTGTCCGGATCGGCATCCTCGGGCTGCATCACCTGCACAAAGGCGGTCCACTCGATGGGGTCGCCGCGCTCGACGGCGTCCCAGAGGTCGCGCTTGGAGTAGTCGGGGTCCTCGCCGCACATTCGCACCGCCTCCTCGTCGGTGAATTGCTTCTGCCCGTCCTTGACGATGAAGTGGTACTTGATGTAAACGAACTGGCCCTCTCCGTTCACCCACTTGAACGTGTGACAGCCGTAGCCGTGGTTGTTGCGCCAACCTTGGGGCGTTCCGTGGTCGCTAAAAAAACATGAGCCCGGCGTGGTTCGCCTCGGGCGTGTTGGCCAGGAGGTCGAATAGGGCCTCAAAGTCGAGGAGGAAGTTCCTTGGATTCCGAGATTGAGATCGAATAACATCCGGGCCCTGGATCGGGTCTCGACAAAAGAAGACGGGGAAATTCAGGCCGACAATATCATAGTTGCCCTCCATGGTGTAGAACTTGATGGCGAATCCTCGAGGGTTGCGGCCTTCGTCGGGGAACTCCCTGCCAAAGGTGACAGTGGAAAAGCGGACAAAAACGGGAGTCTTTCCCCTACCGACGATAGAAAGTTGGCTTTCTGGAGCCTGTCAGCCCATAACTATCTGACACAATTGGAAACGACATGCGGAATCTCACGGTAAGGCCAGTAACGTCCTTGGTGCACTCGAAGTGACCAAAAGCCCCAGATCCACAGGGGTGCACCATACGCTCCAAAGGCTTCGACCGGTTGAAATGCTGCTGCTTCCTGGCAAGAGGTCAATCAAAACGCCTTGTGGTTCACCTTGAGTTGATCGCTGTGGTACGAACTGGAAGAGGAAGACATCACTCGCCACGGGAATTCCGCCCACTGTCTTGCTGTGCGCTCTGTATTATCTTCTCCATCAGTCCATTGTTTCCTCGCTTTTCCCAATAAATGGCACTCACGGATCAGGGAAGGGGTGGCCCTCGTTGTCGGTAAAATACAGGGCGTCGTCTTCCCGCTTCCCGCCGGGCACACAACCGGAGACCTTGGCGATGATGTCGGCGGGGCCCTCATTGGCGCTTTGCATGTGGCTGACGCGCGGATCGCGATGCTCCCCTTGAAGCCCGGCGCCAATGGCCGTGGCCACCGCCCGTAAGGGATGTTGGCTGGGGTCAAGCTGGTTGGTGTTGAGGCTCATGTTGACGATCCGTAGCAGGGTCGATCAAAGGTCCTGCCGAAGCATAGGATGGGTTGCAGAAGGGCTGCAAACTGCTCGAGGTTGCCGGCACGGCCTTACACCTTGTATTATACTATTTCACATAGCGGAATGGGGAATCCGACCCCAATTCAACGCGCTTTGTCCCCGGAACGAACTCTCCGATTGTGGAGGGGAAGCTTTTGACTCCTGCCCAATGACGTACTATCTTTCCCAGCATAACACCGCACTGTTGAAGGAACGAAGAGAAAATTAGGTACTTTATGAGTGATATCGAGTCCGACGAATCCACTTTCACCCAGTACCTGCCAGACTGGCGGGGCTCTTGTTAGCCCCAACACTTTCCGCCTCCCCGAAGTTACCCCATCCAAACCCACGTCCTGGCGCTCATTGGTTGGCGGTTGGAATCAACTCCTCTGCTTAACCTGGGACCAACAGATCTTGATGCGTCATCATTGTGCCCCTGATGTCAACTGCACGAACCAAGAACGGACGGACTAGACTCGGACCGGACTCCAAGTTGTCCGTGCAACCAATATTCGTTTGAAGGATCTTTATGTTGACCGCCATCTCGTTAGAAATTATCCGCCTGAACCCACCCTCTTTTCCCAAGCCACCTCGTGTCAGGCAGGGCGCATCAGCATGGCCGAGAACATTGCAGCGAAGCAAGTCGAGACGGTTCTCGGCCACGGCGACAAGAACCGAGCCGTACACACTGATATCTCGGACCCCAACCGAGAAGGTGGCCGGTATGCGGACGAAAGCGGGGAGAAGATGAAGGCGCTGGCATGGATGGGCAAGAACGACGTCCATGTTGGTAGGTACTAGCTCTCCCACAAGCACTATGAGACTCCTGTCGTCTGCGAGACTCGAGCTCAGTACGCGTTGTATTATTACTGGAAACAAACAAGCCAAAAATTGTCGACGACCATGACGCGATTGTCAGAGTGACCAGCACCACTGTGTGCGGCAGCGACGTTCATATCATGCACGGCGCCATCCTACAGGTGGAAAAGGGCGACATTCTCGGCCACGAATTCTGCGGCGTTGTCGATGCAGTCGGGCCGGGCGTCACCACGCTCTCACCGGGACAGCGAGTGGTCAACAGCTTCGTCGTGTCCTGCGGCAAGTGCAGGTACTGCAGGGACAAGCTTACGACGGCCTGTGAGAATACCAACGCATCTACCTTGCACGAGCAGCTGTACGGATCGCGCATGAGCGGCATATTTGGGTATTCCCACTTCACTGGAGGCTACGCTGGCGGCCAGGCCGAGTATGTGCGAGTGCCGCTCGCGGACAACAACTTGATGAAGTTGCCACACTCGGTACCTGACGAAAAGGGTGGGCACGAGTCCGAGATCCCAGCTCGCTCCATGTCTCCGGAGTTTCCTCTGCAGAGCTAATGAACCAACACAGGCATATTCCTCGCGGATGTCTTGCCCACCTCTTACCACAGCGTCTCATACACTGGGGTCAAGAAGGACGACTGCGTCGCCGTCTGGGGTCTCGGTCCCATCGGAATGATGGCCTGTTACTGGGCGTTCAAGAAAGGCGCGAAGCGGGTCATCGGTGTCGACAGAAACTGGCGAACCGACTACGCCAAGAGCAAACTTGAACGGCTCGAGGTCATCAACTACGCCGCCCTGGGCACTGGCGAGACTGTGCCCGCGAAAATCCACGAGATGGTTCCCGGGGGTGTGGACGTTGCCATCGATGCTACGGGTGGCGAATACGCCAAAGGTTTTGTACATAAGTTGGAGCTCTTGATTGGTGCCGAGCAGGATACGAGCGAGATGCTCAATGAGTGTATAGTCTCAACACGAAAGTTTGGAGCTGCGGGCATTATCGGGGATTATGTGGGATGTAAGTGGCCCTTTACCGGCCTCATGACAGAGGTTCATGTGGACGAAGCTGACGGACAGTCACCAACCACTTCAATGTTGGCTCGTTGATGGAGCGCGGTGTCCGTCTCATTGGGTGCGGCCAGGCTCCCGTTCACAAATGTAAGTTAAATTTCGGACACGCCTCTTCACCCTATGAAAAGGTTGCTGACATCGGCCACAGACTGGGAAGAGTTGCTTGAAATGGTCGAGGACGGGAGTGTCGACCCCACTGTCGTTCTCACGCATCGGTTTCAGCTCGATGACATTGGGAAAGCATATCACCTGCAGGAGAAGAGAGAGGCGGGTCTCGTCAAGTGCTTCATCGAGACACGGTTTTCATCCCGGCGCGCTGACGGGACGCCGGACTTGACGCATTTGTAGGGGTTGAGGTGGGAAGCATGTTGGACTGCCGTCCCCCTGATTTTATAATCTTATAATTGTGTCGATGATCTGGATGACTCGGTTTTGGTAATGCCACGTCTCTGGGCTCTGTCCAACCTTCTTGACGCCGGGCCAGTCCTCCACCTGACCCCGAGAGTCAGGATGATGAAGATGCGGGTCTAGTCGGTGGGCTTATTGTACAGACTGGCTTTGAAGCCTCGCCCTGCATTACTGCTATATTTTTCTCCATCCCCCGTGATAGCCTTGAGGACTGTTCTCTGAAGATTTCTTGTGTGAATGACTGGCAAGGTGGCTAGCTCCCAGGTTGGTATGGGGCCACCGCAAGCCACCCCCAGGGACTCCAACAGGTCAAATACCAATGCGACCTGAAGCTGAAGCCAGCCCCTTAATGCCACCTTTTATGTAGTTCTAAACCGCCTCGTCCACTATCAGAGCAACTTGTGTAGTCGTTAGACGAGCTGCAACTCGCCAAACGAAACGCCGTCCGCTACTGCTTCGCCGTCCATCAAGCCATGAACGTAGACCGGGCCGAACACACGATACCGACGTGTACCCGAAGCCTCCTCGCGCAAGATGAATGGTACGTGACCGCCAGCGAACACAGCAATGCAGTCCCCGACCACCATATCCCTCGGTCCGAGCCCAGGCCGGCCAGTGGCATCAACGAACGCCCGCCGTTCGTACACCTTCCACACACGCCGGTAATCCCAAGTCTCGGAGGAAACCCAATCCTGTCTCAACATATCACTGTCCAGCTCCGGCGGAGGCAGTAATTTGCCCGTCAATACCTGAAAACCATGTATGTACCGGCCAGCACCCTCGATATCAGCTCGTGCGCTGAGACCAAAGTCGGCCATAGGAACCCGCCAGACCTGGTCAAGTGTGCGCACGTCATTCTCGGGAACAAGATGCGCCCATACCATTGTCGAAATCTCTCGCAGCCAGTCACTACATTCGGCGAGGTAGTTGGGGGAGCTGGGCGCCGCCAAGAACTCGCTGCCGGTTTCACTAACGCGCGCAACAATGGTTCCCTTCAGGGTAACCACCGGGTCTTCAAAAACAACGTCGTCTACTCGACACTGGGGAGACCAGTCTGGCCAGCTAGCCCCACCGCTGGCATCGCCCCGCTGCTGGTTGTCCGCTTGCATGCCGAAGAATGTGCCGCCAATGACCTCCATCCGCGGAGCTGTCCAGTCGGGCGCCCAAGAAGGGAGTCTGTCGTTGGAGATAGCGGGCGGGTTGGAGGCAATATTAACCCTTTGGCAGAAACTGAGAATGTCCGGCCCATGCTCCTGGAGCAGAGCCTTACCGACATAGAACAGGACCTTGTTGATGGTCATGTCAGGCGAGTAGTCGACCGGTGTCTTGCGGCGGTCCTCCTTCCGCACGAGTCCCAACAGCCCGTATATCCTGTCTCGGGGATCGGTTGCCTGGATGGTCCCCTCCGGACTGGTTCCAAGCGAAGTCCATATTATGGTGTCCAACAGCCCCATGCCTCCATCGTGGGTGTTTCCTGCTTCCTCCATGCTCCGCTTATACCCGTCCGACGACAGCGACAGATGTGAGACGCTCGTGTAGATGTCGCCCACCACCGTGTACAGCCGACGGTGTTCCGACGCCGTGCTGGGGTAGAGGACCATCCACTCGAACATCTGGATGCAGTTGGCCACGTCCTCCCAGGGGACAGACGCACCGCGCGCCTCGGGATCGGCCCCGCAGAGCACGAAAGCCTTCCGGGCGAGAACAACCTCCTGGATAATCCACACACGCCGCCACCACGCTCGGCCCCGAAACAGCCGCCAAATAGCCTCAAAGTCAAATCCCACTCGCGACGCACCACCCCCCTCCCTCTCCCTCCCAGCCGTAATAGCAAAACCCAAAACAGTCTTCACAAACCCCCTTATCCTCTCCACCTCCATCCCCCTCTCCCTCACCTGCCCTCTCCACAACGCCCCAAGCTCCCCAACAGCAAACAGCCCGCCCCGATCGTCCTCCGGCCCAAGCCACACCAGTACTTGCTCCGCGGACCGGTAGATTTTGCTCATGAGCGGCACCTGGCTGTTCTTCTCCTGAGTGTCGCGCTGGTTGATGCACAGCGCGTCGACCCAAAGGTTGCCTGTCCAGCGTTGGCGGCGGAGACGGGTGAGGGCTGTGTGGAGGTTGTGCGTTATTTGCATGTGCACATGTGTATGGACTGGCGTGTTGTTTGGCGGAGTGTTGTTCTTGGTGTTGTTGTTGTTGAGCGAGGAGGGGGTTGGTGGGTCCGTGGTTTGGCTGGGGATATGGGTGGAGATGGGCAAGGGGTGGGTGACTGTCGGGTCGCCCCAGACGTAGGAGAGGGCTGTGAAGCGCGGGGGTGGGGTGCTGGTGAGAGAAGCGTGGGTGAGGGTGAAGGTGCAGGGCAGGAGAGTTGGGTCGTTTTCGTTTTGAGTGCTGGGGATGATTGGACCAGGAGTGACGGGCTCGTTGGCGTAGCTGAGGGTGAGGAGGCGTATCTCTTTCGTGGCCGGGTTGAGGGGCTGGTAGGGGTAGCAACCCCCAATGGGTGTAGCCATTTCAATGGGCCGCTATCCTTTCCAGGCGACGTGTATTTTTTTAATACAGAATGAGAGGACCAACAGTGTTCCGTACTTGTTGTGAATGTGAATGCCGATGTGAACATGGGGTGGGGAAGGATGAGAAAACGCCGAGAGGCTGACTGCCTAAGCGGTGTGGCTGCCCTGTAAAGGTGGAGCTTGATCTATATCCAATGGGTTTGCTTGGAAACACTCCAGGAGCAATTGCCCCTGTCAACACAAAACGTTCATGTCCTTTCGTCGTGACGAGGCCAATTCAGCATCAAAGTTCCTCTTGATTCCATGGTTGGCTGGCCTTGACGGCCCGGAAACTCCGGTGCCAAGTGCTCTCGGCCACGGACATACATCGAAGTGATGGAATCAATCGCCTGATTTGTGGGCAGCTGAACCCTGTGACTTTCGTGTTCTTGCTCGGTTAGTCTTCAGACAAGGGCACTGCTGGCCAGACCGCGTGTAACGTGTACTAGAGTCCATGGCCACTTGGTTTCCACCTGATCCATGCAAAGCCAGCAGGTAGGATTTTAAGTTTTTCTCGACAGGATTTTGTCGCGAACATGCCAGTCCCTTGCCTACGGCAGGAAGTAGACGGCTTTTCGAGTCCGGGCGACTGCTAACCGCTTCGGACACATCAGGCATCATCTCGCTCGAGCACCTTGAAGGTTGATTCAAGTAAGTTCAGCCAAGCGTGTCCAAGAGCTGCAGTGTAACCGTATCGTCTCCTGTACGCTTAAGCGACGCAAGAAGTCCGCTAGTGGGGCGGACATGTGTTTCCGCTGTCCTAATATAGTTCGCGCATTGCGGGGAAGTTCTTGATTCTGAAGAGCTAGGGAGGCGAGATCAAACGACAGACACAAATAGACTAAGACATGCTTGGCTTCGTGTTGTCTGCAGTCCATCGTGGACTGTTGAGCAGGCTTCACGCTCTGAAGTAGGCGGAGCGGTGGTCCGTTTCCAGTTTCGATACCGACCACATCAAGTCCCTTATGGCTATAAATAAGACCATCTGCTGCCATGTCTTGGGCAGCCATCTCCAGAGTCTCCAAGTCACAGATCAAACATTGAACACTTTCTCCTCAACTTCAAGAAATCAAACCGCAAAACTCTTCAACCTCACCCAAAATGAAGGCCACTTTCATCCTCGCCGTCCTTGGTCTCGCCGCCTCGGCTGCTGCCAACCCGCTCGTTGGTAAGCAACGGCCCAAAATGTTGAGGGGCCATTAAGAGACACACAACTGACACAACAAAAACAACAGAGCGTGCCTGCGTCGGTGCTGCGGTCACCGCGTGCCAGACTGCTTGCAAGTCTATTGCCAGCAACTACTGCTCGTCAACTTGCGGCGGCAACCCGAGCTGCAACAATGCTTGCTACACCTCGCGCCTCAGCTCTTGCTCCAGCTGCTGCTCCTCGAAATGCAAGACTTGCTAGGATGGTTCGACATAAAACATACGACCAAAGGTCAGAGGATTCGGTTGAGCCTAGGACTCTGGGATTGGCTTGAGTTATCGAGGGCCTGGTGTACATAACTTAGATGCATGTGGTGGAGTCCCGGGACATTTGATCCTATTCCGATTCTGTTTGCCTCACGAGACCCACTTGCAGCAAGGTAGTGAGGGATCAAGACCTTCAGGACCATCCATCAACTCCCATCCTCCAGACCCTATCCATGCACCAAGTACCAGCCAACCCCCTTACTCGAGCATCTCCGCCACAGCAGGAAATAACTCCTTCACCCACAACCGATACCCTTCCAGTACCAAATGCACATGATCCTCCAAATGCACCTCCACATCCACCGCCTCGGCTGCAGGCAGAAAAACCAACCTCCTCTTCTCCCCCTCGCCAGGAAACTCCCCATTCAACTCCTCCACAACACCCCGAATCCCAACATTCGCCTTATCCACCAATTCCCTGCTCACATCCTTCCTGTAAAACAACCCCGTCACCAACACCCTGCACCCGGGCACACCCACCCCCAACAGCGCCCTGACCAACATCTTCAACGCTTCCCTGTCCTTAGCCGTCATTCCCTTCTTGCCGAGGTTATTCGTCCCGGCCTGCACGACCCACAGCTTCACGCTGCCCAACGCGTCGATGAGCGGGAGCAGGCCAGGCAGCACCGGCGGGGGGTCGGTGTTGTCACTACCCTCCCCATCAGCGCCGCTGGGAGTGTCGGGAGGTATGACCGGCGCCGGCCCCCCCGCAAGGCGATAAGCCATGTTCTGGATCCTGTCGCCGCCCACGCCGGCATTGAAGACGCGCGAGAGGCGATCCTGCTTCAGGGATGCGAGCGTGGCGTCGTCGAGCATGGTGTTGGATGGCCAGGGGTGAGGGAAGTTGGGCGACGAGCCGGTCGTGGTCATGCGCTCGAGCATTGAGTCGCCGAGGAGGACGATTTCTGGGCCGGGGAGGTTGCCGTCGAGGAGGGATTGCAGGAGGGGGAGGTGGGTTTCTTTGGAGGTTTGGTAGGAGCGGAGTTTGGGTTTGGCGATGATGGGTTGGAGGATTTGGAGTGCTGTGGCGAGGGTGGGTGAGGACATAGTGGTAGTGGTAGAGGGTGTGATGTCGCCGGTGGCTGGCGAGTTCTCCATGTCGGTTGTTGTTGCAGGTAAAGTGGGAATATCGGTGTAAAAGATGTTTGGCGATTGGAGTTTGGTGAGTAGTGTGAATTGGATGGTTTGAAGCCGTGAAGAACGACTGGCATCGAGTTTTAATATGGATGTCTGGGCAACGTTGTGCGGTTGGATTAGGTACCTCTTGATGAGGCGCAGTCCAGCCCCGGCCTTTGGTGTTGCAGCTGCGACGATTGAGGTGCGTCGGGCTGACTCATATGGCGAAGGGAAACGCCGCTAGCTTGTCGGCCATTAAGAACAGAAACTCAGTCCCGGTTGCTCTCAACTACCGACAGAGGACTCGCAATAAAAAGTCAACAACGCTGCCAGGTCTGGATCTCAATCCCGCAACCCCAGCAACCCAGTATCACCATCAGGCAACAAGAAAGACAGGGAAGAGAGAAAAAAGGAAAGAGAGAAAAAAAGGCTTCACGACTGTGCTGCGGCTAAAGAAGTCCAGATTCCTGCCAGGGTACCCGCTGTGTCCCAATGTACCAACGTTAATGACAAAAGGGAAATCCACGGTCATTGAAGCTCAGCACCGCACAAGTTCGTGTCAATGCCACTACCACCGATCCGCCAAGGGGGGCCATTTGCCAACGAAGCCGCACTCAACGATTTCCTGGTCTCGGATCTGCTCTTCGGGGTCTCGAATATTGCGGGCATGTTCCGCTCGCAGATGCGCTCCGACCACGAGATCGTCTTCTCCCACGGCGACCTGCACAATGTCAACATCATGGTGCGGCCGGCGCCGGCGTCGTTGCCATCATCGACTGGGAACTGGGGTTCTGGGACAGAGTCTGGAACAGGGACTCTGTATCACTCCCTCCCCTTATAATTGTACGATCAACCAAGCAACTTTGCCACGCCTAACATCTTCCATTTTACTAGGAAGCTTCAAGTTGATGATTCACCAAGGTAGGTAGTTCACGGGATGGCCTTGTTCATCTGGGGGCTGCTGGGTGGTTGCCACTGGTTGGTGTTGTCAGAAACCAAAACTAAAAGTAAAAGACACCAAAATAATCTGTACCTGGACCACATGGCACGGCGAGTAAAAAATCAGCATGCTGTGGTTGGCACTGGTGAGGCAGTGGCTGCAGCTGGAAGGCTAAGAAAGCGATGGGAGATTTGGTCAGGCCAGATGGTTGTCAAGGCCTTGAAGGGCCCCCCGCTTTTCGACCAGGTTCCAAAACTTCCAACAAAGACTTTCAGCTGCTGTCCATTTTCCGGCTTGACACTCTCGTGGCTCGACATCCCGCTCAACAGATGTCAAACTCAATCCCACCAGCCTCCTCCTCTTGTTCCCTCGATTGACATTGGCATCAAGCAAAATTCACCCCCCAGTACAAGCTGAACCATCAGCGCTCTTTCGGCACGCACTCAGCATCCCACGCGACATTTCTTGTCCTCCAGCTGGGAGCATTGGATGCAATGCCCACAACATGCGACGTACTTGTAATCGGCGGTGGCGTCGCGGGTTGCGGAGTTGCCGCGGCCTTCGCAAAACAGGGGCGGCGCGTCATCATCGTGGAAAGAAACCTCACCGAGCCTGACAGGATTGTCGGAGAGCTTCTGCAACCCGGAGGAGTCAGCGCGCTCTGCAAGCTCGGCCTTGCTCGATGCTTGGAGGGCATCGAAGCAACGCCAGTTGAAGGCTACCAGCTCTACTGGAGGGATGAGGAAGCCGCATTTTGGTTCTGCCCGGTAACCTCCAAGTTGGGCAGTGAGACACACAAACCCGTCGGCCGCAGCTTTCACCACGGGAGATTTGTCACAAACCTGCGCCGCGCCATGCCTGACGAGACAAACATTACGCTGCTGGAAATGACGGCATTGGAACTGCTCAGACACGAGAAGACGGGCGCAGTGACCGGGGCAATCTGCTCCCAGGTTGGGGGTGAGCCAGAGGAGGTAATTAACGTTCAGCGGTTCTCATCCCACAACTCCTGTCGCGTGTTGAGGTCTAACACTCCACGTAGTATCACGCATCCCTCACCGTCTTAGCCGATGGCGGCACCTCAAAGTTCAGGTCCCAGTTCACGTCCCACAGGCCAAAGGCTCGATCTCGGTTCTGGGGACTCGAGATGATCGACGCCGAGCTGCCCTGTCACGGTTACGCCTACGGAGTTTTGGGGGTTGGGCCGCCAATTCTGATGTACCAAATCAGCCTCCGCGAGACCAGGATTCTCATCGACATCCCAGATGAAATACACCGCCGACTTGAAACAGCCGCCTCCGTCAGGGAGTACATCCGCCAGAGCATTGTCCCAATTCTTCCCCACCCCGTGCGACCCAGCCTCGAGAAAGCCATCGAGAGAGGACGGCTGCGAAGCATGCCGAACGCCTGGATGCCGTGTACACGAAACTGGACGCCAGGACTTGTCATGCTTGGCGACGCTGCCAATATGCGCCACCCGGTAACAGGGGCTGGCATGACAGTTGCGCTCAAGGACGCGGTTCTGTTAGCGGACCTCCTTGGCCCAAGCACCATCCCATCCCTTCGGGATACCGACGCGGTCTTGAGAGAATTGCAACGCTTCCATTGGAGAAGGAAGCTCTACAGTGCGCCGCTCAACATCCTCGCCCAGGCCCTGTATTTACTCTTCGTTTCTGAAGGCTCGTCTCTCGGATCTATTTCTCGCCCCATTGCAGTACAGACCGCGATGCTAAGAACTCACAAAAACAGACCCTGCACTGGGAATCATGCAAAAAGGCTTCATCCGCTACGTTCAGGAGGGAGAGAAGAACTTTGCCCAGCCCGCTTGGGTTATGGGTGGCGTTGTTGATGGCCCCTTTCTGCTGTTTCGCCATTTCTTCAAGATTGCTATTTACAGCATTGGCCTGCATCTGCAGCAAGCCACATTCGTGGACCTGCCCATGGCGGTCTTCCAATCGGCACTCGTGCTTGTTTCAACTGTTGCGATCATCTGGCGGCCCATTGTTGATGAGCTGCAGCCATAGCGCGCTAATCATCGGGAGCTACCTGGGTCTGATTTTCCCGACTGGGCCCGGCCTGGTTGGATGCATATGCGCCCTTGCTGCAACCAGAGTGCTGAGAGACACACGCTGCAGCATTCACGGCAAATCAAGACGAGCTTCATCCGTCGAGCTCGAGTCCTCCAGTTCGATATTATGGGGCACTCCATATCAGGGGGCCTGCTTCCCAAGATACCACGGCAAACAACGTCAGAATCCATTGCTCACGTCTCATCGCCAGGTCTCCTTCAATCCACGGCTTCATCAAACCCTGTTGGA
The DNA here is from genome assembly GCA_023628425.1 of Chaetomiaceae sp. PYS4301M. Classification (NCBI taxonomy): domain Eukaryota; kingdom Fungi; phylum Ascomycota; class Sordariomycetes; order Sordariales; family Chaetomiaceae; species Chaetomiaceae sp. PYS4301M. The sequence continues at coordinate 75,369 of JAMAKR010000065.1, forward strand.
TGGACATCCTCGCCAAATGGGGTACATGTACACTCGACATCTTCTTCAACAACCTCCTTGCTCTCTTCATTTGCGTCTGGACGGTCCTCCACCACAACATCCAAGCCCGGCAGGACGGCTACTGGACCGTCTTGTTCCGAAAGTGCCGCTGGGCTACCCTTGCCGTAACAGCGCCAGAAATGCTCACTCTCTTTGCGGTGATGCAGTGGAACGCGGCCAAGATCTCCGTTAAGCAGATGCATCGGATTGGAAAGCATGACTGGACGCTGATCCACGCATTCTACGCCAATGCCGGCGGTTTTGTTCTCCAGTCACCCAACTGCCCACCTTTTCCCATCAGCGCGACTTCACCCGAGAAAACATCTGGGACCGCAGCAAAGCTGGCCACTTTGCCAAAGGCTTTGCTTTTGCCCAGGCAGGATGGATTCTGCTGCAGATCATTGCTCGGCGGAGCCAGCAGCTAACCATCACACCACTCGAGGTTTTCACTGCCGCTTTCATTGTGCCGTTCCTCGCCACGGCGTACTTCTGGGCCAGCAAGCCGCAGAACGTGGCAGAGCCTACTGTGATCACGGTTGATTGGATGATAGCAGACCTTCTGCTTGCCGCTGGCGAGGCTGCACGAGAACCCTACGTTGACACGCCTCTTGACTTTGTGGAAAAGCCCGTTTGGGAGGGCTGGCGACACCGGCCTTCACTTCTTCACTACGGCGGCCTGGATAAGCGCCCCTCGGTGAGGATTCCGAACAACTACTCACCGCCGCCGCCGACGGGAACCGAAGCTACTATGGTATGGATCGTCTCGGTAGTCCATGCGGCACTCCACGTTCTCTGCTGGTCTTTTCCGTTTCCCACTACGACCGAGCGGATCCTCTGGCACACCAGTAGTTTGATCCTCCTTGCCGTCATGGCGGTTGGCGGGCTCGTTCCCGTTCTCTCGACTCGCCCAGGTTCGACTTCTCTTTCAGCATGCTCTGGATTTGGGTGCGCGAGGCTCGGAAGAGAACGTTTGCCAGACGTTGGCTGTTCAGCTTAGTTGTGGATGCAACGTATGTGTTGTACATCCTGGCACGTGTGGTGATTCTGGTCGAAATCTTTGTGGCCTTTCGAAAGATACCAGAAGATGTTTACTTTGACATTGACTGGACCGACTTTTGGCCGCACGTGTCGTGACGATACCCTCCAACGAGGAAACCAAATGTTTAGACTATGATAACTAAGCATGCCATTTGCGTTCTGTAGGCCCAACATTCAACCCCGAAGTGCAATCTGCATCTGAATGTAGACAGGGCCTCTGTGGCTTGAGAGCCTAATATCAGGGATTCCCATGACCCCTGGTCGGAAGATCCGGAATCGGCCACATTGATGCGCGACATCATCTACACTCTTTGACCACCCTGCCCCGCGTCCTACTCAATCTTGATGCCAACCTTACCAAAGTGCTTCTGGGCCCACTGTCGGAGTCTGTCAGCAAGTTCACCGTCTCTTCTCGTCAGGAAAAGGGGCACCTACCATGTACTCATAGGCCTCCCTGGCCGTCTCCAGTGTGAACACCTTCTCATCCACCACGGGGTGGATGTCGTGCTCCTCCATCGCCTCGATCATCTCCTCCATTTGCTCCTTGGACCCGACGTACACGCCACGGACCGTGCACAACCGCGTCAACGTGTCCATGATGTTGTCCTTGGGGTTAGTGCCAGTCAGCAGGCCAATGACTGAAATGACGCCCTCCATCTTGATGGCGTGCAGGCTCTGCGTCATGGTGCCCTGGCCACCAACTTCGAGGATGTGCTCGACACCCTCGCGGTTGGGGCTCAGCTTGCGCGCCGTCTCGCCCCAGTGCGGATCCTCGTGGTAGTTGATGACATGGTCGGCGCCAAGCTTCTTGAGGATCTCGGCCTTTTTCTCTGTTGACGTCGTGGCGATGACCGTCGCTCCCGCTGCCTTGGCAAACTATGCTCTTCCATCAGTCTTGACTCCGTGCTTTCCCCCATCTTCGAGAAACGAGGGATGATAAAAGGGGAACACACATACCTGCAAAGCAAACAAACTAACCCCCCCAGTCCCCTGCACCAGCACCGTCTGCCCCCTCTCCAGCCGCCTCAAACCATACAACGCATTCCAGCTCGTCAGCGCGGCGCACGTGAGCGTCGCGGCCTCGACAAAGTCCAGGTGGCGCGGCATGCGCACGACGCCGTGCTGCTCGAACGCGCCGTACTGCCGCAGCGTGCCGTCGATGCAGCCTCCGAGGCCCGTCTTGGACGCCGTCACGTCGATCACGCCCTGCTGGTGACCCTGGTTGAAGAGCGTCACGACTCGGTCGCCGGCCTTCCATTTTTGTACGTTGGCGCCGACTGAGATGATGGTGCCCGCGCCGTCGGAGCCGGCAACCACGGGGAGGGACATTGGGAAGATGTATTTTCCCTGTTTCGTTTGGGGGAGGGGGTAGTGGTGGTGTTAGTGTGGTGAGATAAGGGGTAAAGAGGGGACAGAGCGCTTTGATGGGGCATACCTGCGGGATGATCAGGTCTCGGTAGTTGAGAGATGCGCCGTGCATCTCGACGAGCACGTCGTTGTCGCCGACTTGCGGGACGGGCGCGTCCTCATAGACGAGGCCATCAAAGCTGTCTTTGGTGATCCGCTGGATGGTCCATTGTTTTTGGGCGGTGGGAGAAGCCATGGTGTCCGCTGTTGGGAGGGCGTGGAGGGTCTAAGACTTGGATGAATTATATGGGACTGGAGTCACTGGGCTCGAAAGGAGGCGGTGATGTGTTGCGGCGCTGAGGTTGGACATGATGTAGGCACCCTCTCGGTCTTATATGTCTTTGCGCTTTGGCGCCTCTGGAGGCACCACAGGTGTCGAAACAGGCTCATGTAAACGTCATATGTGTGGTGGAGTGAAGCGCTGGTGGCTTGTGGAGTTGTTTGTCAAAAATCCAGCGCCCTGGTGCACGGAGTTTTAGTCAGCCGGGGATTCATTCTCTGGCAGAATGAAAGATGCATCAGCACAGTGGACGCCGTCAAGCCAGAGCTTCTCATGTTGGAAATGTTAAGCGGGTTATGGAAACGCCTCTCCCTGGCGCACTCGTTGGGGGCTGCTGTTTCAGGGTCCCACCTGACAGGAACAAACACGAATCGATCCCTTCCATTAGTCAGGGCCAAGATCTCGAGAGGATCTACCATGCACGAACTCTGTTTTGTGGGAGAATCTATCTGCCGAAAGGTTACGGAACGCCTGGCCACTGGATGGGTGTTAAGACAACCCGCAGAGCTCCGGTCTTGCATATGCAGATAGCTGGCCGCTCGAAGCAAACAAGGTCTCCCATGACCTCTTTTGGGCGAATCAGCGTCTCCATACGCGGGAACAAGTCCTGCTTTGAGACATGTTCAGCATCCAAGAGGTTACGGGGTGAGTCGGTGTGTGAGAGAGCTCTGGATCTGCGTCGCCCTCTGTCATGACCATGACCTCGGTTTCCTAGTCCTAGAATGATAAGGGATGACGATGAAGACTTATCACATACATCCAAAAGTTCACAAAGGACTCTGAGGGAAAAGGGGGCCAAGGCCAGCAAAAAGACAAAAGAGAAGGTCATCGCTGACGGGAATTGAGCCCGACGTGGGGGTCGAACCCACAACCTTGAGATGTGGAGATTCCTAAGAGTCTCACGCTCTACCGATTGAGCTAGCCGGGCAGGCTATTTGTTAGGCAGGGGTGTCAGACTCAGTGCCTAAGTTGGCTAGAGCTGATGCTCAGCGTGAATTAATAATTAGGGGCAAACCATTAGTTAGCCTCTACGTTTGAGCCACAACTTCATCAAACAGGAAGCTTCCAGTCCCCCCGGCCCCAGACCCTCCAACTTATTGCTATTAGACCTACCTGATCTTTCAATTTCAACATTCATCAGATCTCTCGCCCGCAAATTTCGGATTTCCTCTCCCCTCATCTCCCTTCCCCGACCTTGTTTAGTTTCATTAGCTCCATCACCAGCCATGCCTCATCGACTCCTGCTCCGCCTGCAGCACTGATTGATATGCGCCCGCGCTTTACTCATCAGTGTTCTCATTCTCCACAGCCGTGGAGTCCGCCATCGGATCCAGCGATGAATGGCGGCGTCATAGTTAACCAGCATCCGCAGATAACCAGCATTCTCAGAGCTGGGCAAGTGTAAAGATTACAACTGTTTTAGACTGGGCCTGACAGAGATATTGATTTGAAGGGTCCTTGACTCACAACACCCGTCTCACGGCTTCACTACTCTCACGGTCTTCCTATCGACATTCTTCCCAATGACATGCACCTCAAATGGCTCCCACTGTCCCTCCGCTAACTTGCTTGCCTTGAACGTCATCTTTTCCCTCGGCCACAGTGTAACATAATTGTCATCCCATGTCAGGGGCAACACGTCCTCGGCATGGTCATCCACCGGATTTAGACTAACAAAGAATGCCGGAACCGCTGACAGATTTTCCAACGTGACAACAACCACACCGTTCCCATTTTGGACGGCATCAGCCGTAATGTGTGCCCGATCAAGTCGGTTCAGTGCCGTGTAGTCAGCATACTTGCTCACTGGCGTAACATACCACTCTGAGTTCTCCCAGTCCAGGATATCCATCTCCTTTGCAACCCAGTAGACATTTCGGCTGAGGACGTTATTTCCCCTGTCCAAGAGCACCAGTCGGAGGAAGACCACCTCTGTAACCCGTTCCAGCACCTCATACAACGATTGAATGTTCTTGCTCTTGTTAGGTGTCGTCGTTGTCTCGATGTGGCCCTGATGCACCGCCCTGCCATCCTTGGCCAATACGTGCACCTCCACTTTCCTCTCGCCCTCCCTGTCCAATGATCGATTGACCAGCCAAACTGCCTTCCTGACAGGGTCAAACACGACATTCTCCATCCTCGCCCCGACCTTTGCCCCAAAGTACCTCCCCGCCGGCCGCATGTAATAGTCCCACAGATTCCAGTGCAGTCCCGGCCACGCGTTGTTCAACATCCAGTAGATCATCCCCGTGGCTGGCCTCTCGGCATTCCACATGGCAGTGTAAGCCTCAACCTGGGCCCGCGTGGCTTCGTAATCCATTAACTGCGACTTCATCAAGTATTCCTCTAACGACGTCGGCGCCCCCCACCGCTTCCACAACGCAGAATTATACACCCCCCTATTGTCAAACTGCGACCCCTCCCGCGACAAATGCCACATCCTCTCCCCAGGCCGCCTCCACAAATCCTCCATCTCCTCCCTCCCAAGAAACTTCCTCAACGACCCCATCTCAGGCGTCCCAAATCCCGCCCCCAACTCTGAACCAAACCCAAACGCAGCCCCATACCTCCCCTCCCCCCTTTCCGTCCCCTCCGTATCAGTATCAAACCAATATCCCCGCGGCACCCAATCATACGGCCCATCCATCTTCAGCCCGGACACACCCAGCAACCCATCACCCTCCGGCGACATCCTCCTCCCAGCCGAACTCAACACAAACCCCTGCCAATCCCGCTCGCGCAAGGTCCTTACATAACCTCGTGTCGCCCGCGCGTCAGGAGGGTAATCACTCCCCACCAGAAACCCCATCACGGTCGGGTGCGTCTGCATCAGCCCCGCCTCGTGGCGCATACTCGCCTCAGCCGTCTGATAATCCCTCTCTGTCCACGGCTGGTTCTGGGCAGGTGGGGATAAATCGGAGTTGTATGGCCAGGCCTCCCACTTGTCGCAGCATTCCCAGCCCGGGAGGAGGAGGATGCCCAAGCGGTCGGCGAGGGTGTAGAAGTTGTGGAGGTCGGCTGGTTGTTTGCCTTCGAGGCGGAGGGTGTTAGAACCCATGGCGAGGAGGGCGTGTAGGGTGGTGGCGTGGTGGGTGCTGGACGGGTTGAGGAAGAGGGGTGGTGTGTAGCCTGCGCCGAGGATTTGGAGGGGGTGGGTGTTGACGTGGATGGTTGTGTCGTTGTGAGCGTTGAGGGGTGCGGAGGCCGAAGGTGGTCCTCGCGCGATCAGAGACCGGGTGGTTGAGGGGCGTAGTGAGGGTGAGGGTCAGCGTGGCGGAGTAGAGAGGTTGGGCGCCCAATTGGTGGGGCCACCAGATTTGGGGATCGAGGATGGTTGTGTTGAGGATGATGTCGGTGGTGGAGAGAGGGGGAAGCGTGAGTATTTTTCTGCAGGTCAGGGGGTTAATGTTGCTTGACTCGAGGGCGATGAGACTCGTTGCTGTGACAGTGATGGTTGAGTTCTCGAGGTTGTGTGCCTGTGTCTTGAGGGTCACATTGACTGGCCCGGTTCCGATCGGTATGGTCAGCTGGGTCACAACCCGCAGTGGCTCCACCATGACTGCCCCAGTTTGCCGGATCTCGATGTCCCTCCATACACCGGTGCCATTATCGGCGGGCCAGGGGTTCCAATCAACCCATCCAACAGCAAAGTCGCTGTAGTAGTCGGTGGGGTAGACTTGAACCGCGAAGGCATTTGTCTTATCGACCAACTGAGTGATGTCGTAGCTGCGGCCTACGTAGGAGCCCTCTTGTTCCTCCGAGGAAACCACTTGCTAGCCGTTGAGGAAGATGTCAGCCCGGGACGAGATGCCGTGCGTCTGCAGGAAGAAGTGCTGCCCTGGGGCTGGATCGAGACGGAACTCGCTGTGGTAAATCCATGGAACCAGAAACTGCTTCTCATCAACCTTGCGTAGATTGCCAGAGTAGAACAACTCCGCTTCGTTGTAGACGCCGGCTTCGATCAGACAAGCCATGAGAGTGCACCTGGAGGTGTTAATATGATGCCATGACGATGTGTCAAGGCCCTGTGTCGAGAGGCTTTTGAGGTCGGTCCCAACCGTTGCAGATGACTGCAGGTCCCATGATGGGATGGCCGCTGTGTCGCCAGGTGAGGACACGAGGGGATTTGAGGTGGCCGGTTGCAACGTAGCGGCGAGCCAAAGAGCACCAACTGTCCACTTCATATTCCTTCGCGTCGTCGTTCTCTGCGGTATTTGCGGACTTGTGGTCGCTCATAGACGGGACTGGGATGGTGCGAAGTTCTGCAGGGAGGAACACAAGGTGTAGCGTGGAAGTTCTGGGGGGAATGTGCGACCAACAGCCCAACTAAAGGTGCCCAACAGTTGCCAAAGAGTCACCAGTCACAGCTGCCGCTTTCATTGGGGTACTGCGTGACTTGGGTTACCTTACACAAGGCGATGCAACTGCATTCTTCCCCGCATGCCCATCCCACGCGACACAGGGATGTGTTAATACTCGAGGGCCGTCGTATCGCTAGATCGATATGCCGTGCGGTATATAGGTGTGGACCAGATCTTTGCAGGTCCGGACGTTCCATATCCAGCGTTGTTACAGTCCATTCTAAGTCCGATCCCGGGCCCCAGGGGATCTTAAGGCCTGTATGCCGACGGGTAAAACGGGTCAGCGAAGCGCACAAGCCACAGTTCCCAACTGCGCCTTTAAAAGAGAGCAAAATTAACAATCATGGTGTCCCCCGTGGGCCTGTCGGCACCGTTACCATAACAGCGACATGGACTGACACGATCACCAGGCTAAAATGAACCACTCCTATTATACACGCCGCCGATGAAAGGACGGCAAAAGTGAAGCTGACAAGGGTGAGATTCGAACTCACGCCCCTTTCGAGACCACGGAACTCGTCGAGTTGGATTAAGGATGAAGTCCTTAACGTGGCGCCTTAGACCGCTCGGCCACCTTGCCTGAATTGTTGTTGTTCGAGTCAGTGGCAGGGTCTTTTGTGGAACCGCGATGCTCGGCTGCTCGCCTGTGTCTCGTTTCCACTCTGACAGAAGCAAGGGCATAAAACCCTTACTGATCTGATCCACAATCACTCCACCAAGACAAGACCAGATCCTTTTTTCAACACAAAAGGCGAACTCCCGACCCTGCATCCCAACAAGATCGGAAGCCACATCTGATTCATCGGGTATGGTGTAGCGGTAACATCGATGACTCTCACTTCTCCTTCTCGGAGGTGATCTCATCAGCCCGGGGTTCGACTCCCCGTATCCGAGTTGAGATCCCTAGATATGTAGGGATCTGGTTTATTTTTGCTATGTTTTTGTTCTTTAAAACAAAAACATGATCCTCTCCTCCCCCCCCACCCCCCTCTCCCACCTCTTTCTTGGCGCCCTATGTTCAATATATTTGGTCTCTTGTTTATTTTGGTGGTTCAACAGCTTCTAGGAACTCTGATCCAGGTTTACTCCTTTGATATCCATCTTCCGTCTTTGGTGCGAGTGGATATTCCCCGAGCAACCCTTGACTGTGTTGATCATCGCAGCAACCAACGTCGTTACATGTACAGCAAAGTCCTTTGTAGTCCCGTTTCCGTTCACTCAACGTCGGGTGAGAAAGTAGTTTCCTGCGACAACATGCCCCAGCCCGAGAGTCTTCTCGGCCGCCTCCTGATCCCACCTCATCCTCAATCTCACGCCCGTCCCCTGCCCTTCGAGCCCAAGCAGGCTCTTGACCTTGGCAGCATCCAGCCCCTCGGGCTGCTCAAAGACCATGAACACATAGCGGTGCGGCGCGCTCAGCGGGGGCGGCCCAGGACCGATGTAAGGCACCACCTGCCACTCGGTGGAGCCACCCTCGAGGGCAACGAAGCCGTCCGCGTCGACAGCCCCGGCGACGAGGTCGGCCTGCACGCCGTGCAGGATGGGGCCGAGGACGGAGAAAGACGGGAACGGGGCGTCCAGGTCGATGGAAAAAGCCAGGTATTTGGCACCGGATGTCGTCTGCTTCAGCGCCGAGGCCGGGACGGAAAATGTCGGCGTTGGCGCGGAGGTGGCAATGGTAACATTGGCCGCCGCCTCCGAGATGGTTGTTTCGGGGAAATGGATGCGAAGCGTGGTGCCCGTCCCGGCGGTCGAAAGTGTCTGCGCTATGCTGCTGGATTCTGTCATGGTGGAAGCTTTACTAAAGCAACATTGATATTCCAAGACGCGTACGTATCAAGTGTCAATAGGGACACCAATATACGGAAGGTAGGTACCGGCGCCTCTTTGTAACCTGCAAGGGAGCACTGCCCAATACGAACAGTTCAGGGGGTACGGGAATGTCAAAATTCTTTTAAAGCCGGCCAAGCAACACACTAACGTCACGCGATACGGAGTACAGTGGCGCTCAACTGGCATGCTCCCCGTTAACTCCGTTAACCCCATCCCCTAACCTGTTCGTTCTTCGCCCCTGTTAATAGTTATGTACAGGGGACTGATGAATCGACCAGGGGTAATTTGACTTTGCAAATTCTGGCGTGATGGAGAACTTCGCCAGGCGTTCCAGAATACCGAGTAAGCAAGTACAGAATCCTTCAGCTTTGTTGGTAAATGCCGGGCACGTGCGGATAATACTATCATTTGTTATTATTGGCGGCTTCTTTGCATGTCAGTGATTCACTTGACATGTCTGGAACACCCAATGAGAAGGAGTCGGAGCCGCATGGCGTATCCGACCATGTCGCGGCCGGGCATGCGGCGAACGGCATGGACATGCCCGACACAGGAGCCGTCTCGCCTCAGCAGGATCGCAACGGCGATGACACGGCCAACAATGCCATCGACAAGACTGTCCACGGGAGCGAGCCACCAGCGCTGCCGGTCTACTCAGTCTTCTCGACCTCGACCAAGATCTTCCTCGTCCTCATGACCATCTTCAGCACGCTGTTCTCGCCCTTTTCCTCCTTCATCTACCTGCCGGCCATCACGCCCATTGCGCATTCGTACGGCCGCTCGGTCGCCGACATCAACCTCACTGTGACTCTTTACCAGGTAATGCAGGCGGTGGCACCGCTGTTCTTCGGCGACCTCAGCGACAGGCTGGGCCGCCGGCCCGTCTACATACTCACCTTCGCCATCTACCTGGGCGCCAACATTGGGCTCGCCCTGCAGAACAACTACGCCGCTCTCATGGTGCTGCGCGCGCTGCAGAGCACCGGCTGCTCCGCCACCGTCGCCATCGGCAGCGCCGTCATGGCCGACTTCACCACTGCCGCCGACCGCGGCGGGTACATCACAGCGGTGCAGGCGAGCGCCATGTTTGGCCCCGCCCTGGCCCCTGTGATCGGCGGCATCCTGACCCAGTTTCTCGGCTGGAGGTCGAGTTTCTGGTTTCTCACCATCGCTGCTGGCGTGTTTCTGGCCATTTATGTGCCGTTTGTTCCCGAGGTGAGTGAGGAGTTCCACGCCCGGGGGTTGATGTGTAATTACATACCTGAAGTAAGGGGGAGGGCGATTGCTGACCTGCGCTGATGCATGTGTACAGACTGCCCGCAAGATCGTCGACAACGGGTCTGTACCCCCGCCGAGATGGAATGCGTCCCCGGTGTCAGCTTACCAAGAACGCAAGAGACGTCGCGACCTCGAATCACAACCCGGCGGTGGCGACAGCGGCGCACGCCAGCCCCAGCCAAAAAAGACTCCAAGGAGGATACCCGTTCCCAACGTCCTCGCTGCGGTTCGCATCATGTTCGAGAAGGACGTGGGGCTTCTCCTGCTCTTCATGTCCCTCTTCGTCATGGCGAACTACGCAATAATGGTTCCCCTGCAGGACGTCATCCGCCGGCGGTACGACTTCAATGACCTGCAGGTCGGTCTTTGCTTTATCCCCTTCTCGGTGGGATCGGTGGTGGGCGCCATCATCGTAGGCAAGCTGCTCAACTGGAACTACGCGAGGGTTGCCAGGAGCATCGGCGTGTCGCCGGACCGCAAGCGGGGCGACGACCTACGCAAGTTCCCCATCGAGCGGGCTCGGCTGGACCTGGTGTGGCCGTGGACGCTGCTCGCCGTTGCCATGATCATTGCGTGGGGATGGACCGTCGACTCGGGAACCAGCCTCGCGGCCCCGCTGGTTGTCTTGTTCTTTGCCGGCGCGGGAGTGAGCGGGCCCTTGAGCATCTTGACCACGTTGCTGGTTGATCTTTATCCCATGAACCCAGGAAGGGTTTCTTCCACGTTCAATCTGACGCGGGCGGCATTCAGCGCCACTGGGACCGCGGTGGTGCAATACATCATCGATGATTGGGGCTACGGCTATACATACCTGTTTATGGGCCTGGTTGTGCTGGCTGCGAGCCCTGTCGTTCTGGTCGTGCGCAAATGGGGGCCCAAATGGAGAGAGGAGAGATATCAGCGTTTTAATGGACAGCGAGACGCATGATCTCGCAAGTCATACGCTTAATTAGAACCCACAAAGTCACAAACTCTCAATCTCACAAATATAAGCTCCGCAAGCGGTCCTTCCACTCGCCCACCGGCTCCCATCCCACTATCTCGACCTCACCGTCCTCCCTTCCGGCTTGCTCATCAGCGGCACACGGTGCCCAAGGTTCTCAAACGGGTCGCTACAGGCCGGTATGAACATGAATCGATGCTCGGGCGCGCACCGCTTCTTCAACAGGTCGCCGCGCTTCTCCAGCTCGCCACCCCGCTTCCATGTTTCGTACCATGACTTTTCGAGCACCGTTGACATGACGCAGTCTAGGCACACCCACATCGGCACGTCTTCCTTGCGAAGGCGGCGTTTAGGGGTACAGCCGTTGCAAAAGACATACCAGGGCTCATCCGGGAGGCCGTGGACTGTGCTGTCCGAGTCGTTGCTGTCCGAGTCGTTGCTGTCCGAGTCGTTGCTGTCCGAGTCGTTGCTGTCCGAGTCGTTGTTGTCCGAGTCGTCATTGTCCGAGTTATTATCGTCTGGGCTGTTGCCAGGGTCGTTGACGTTGTCGGCATTGTTCTGGCCCGTCAGTTTCTCTGGCGGCGTGGAAGAGATAACATCATCACCTTCTGGCTTGCTGCCAGCCAGACCGTTACTCTCGCACGTTTCCTCGGCGCCACTGGCCCCCAGGGACATCACGAGATTTCCCCGCTCCCTGCTATCCGCAGAGTTGAAATCGCCACCGTCTGTGTGGCCCTCTTCCTTCACCAGACCATGCCAGCCTTCCTTTGGGCTACTCTGGTCCTCTTCCGCGCAGGTATTCGTTTTCTCCATCTTCGCCGCTGCCGCCAGCACGGCGTTCTCTCCTTGCTCTTTTGATACGGCCTGATCACCCTCCACATCCATATCATCAGCAGCGTTTGGAAGACCTCCCTCTGAAATACCTGCCGCTTGCGAGAATCTCCACGCTATATCGATCCCTCGTTCATCCTGGTTTCCCGCCGTCTCTAGCATCATCTTAGTCATCTCCATAGGATACTCATGCTTCCGCAAATGGGTGGCTATCCGAGCATTTTGTACGTCGCCCAGCGCAACCAGGAGGTTCATGAGATACATGTACGCGTCGTAGTCGTTGTCGTCATCGCCGTCGTCGTCCGAGAGCAGCTCAAGCGATTCCAGTATCAGCCTGTTGGTCCACCGGGACACCAGTTCCGAACGACGCCCAGTCTTGCGTTCGTGATGGATCAGAAAGCACGTTGGCGTTACCGCGTACATGAGTCCGGCTCCGTCGTCGGCCATCTCGAGGAGGCCGGTAAGCCTGTTGACGTACACGTCCGTCGTCTCGGGACTGTCTCCGGCCGCGAAGGCTTCTGAGAGATAGGCTTCCGAGAGCTCGGTCACGAGTCTGTAGATGTAGAGCCGGGATTGTTCCAAGGTATAATAAACGTGGTTGGCGACGTGATGTTCCAGCGCGGCTTCGAAGTACTGGACGCGTCGGAGTCTCGTTGGCTCGTCAGTGGATTCCTTGAAATGGCGCCCCAGGAACCGGCGAAGAAATAAGACAAGATCGTGGTCACCCGCCTTCTCACACGAATCAATGGCCAGGTTGAAAAAGCACTCAACTACGTCCCACCCTTTGGTGGTGTCTGCAGCATGCGCGAGCTCCTTCTCTGCCCAGAGACAGCCCTCCAAGTCACTTACGAGCATGTTAACCTGCGAGTTCTACGCTTCCGCATGGTTATTAAACCCGTCGACGAACGCAATCAACCGGGCAGGTTCGTTGCTGTCCAGGTACCGCCTGAACATAGAGTCGTATCCATGCCCAGAGTAGCCGTACGCAAGGCTATCCAGGTGGCTGTGAGCAGCAGCATCGGGGTTTTCTCCCGAGTCCCAGAGCCGGTTGCCGAGTTCCAGTATCGTTCGGCCTAGAATCCTCCGCGGACCATTCCCATCCATGCCCTCCAAATCGTGCTTCAGCTCGGAAAGCGCGGTAATCGCCTCGTCGTTTCCGAGACCTTTGCCCAAGGTAAGCAGCAGCCGAGCGTGTACATTCTAGGGATCCAGCTCGATAGCTTTTCGAGCCCTCGAAATGCCCAGCCCGGCAGGGAGCGAAGGGCACATGCTGACGAGGATGACCAACGCCTGGCTTTCCCAGATGGACTCTTGGACTGCTGTCCTGTCCGTTGTGTTGAGGTTGGTATTTGCCCAGTTATCGATCACGTCCACCAGAGCCACGTCAAAATTCCAAGTGTCTTCGAGATATTCGACGGAAGGGTCCTTTGTCAGCCCAGTCTCAGAGGATACATCATCGTCGCACTAGGTGATATGCTAGGTCAGTCTCGAATTCAGCTCAGAGACAGTAGGTTAGGTACTCACCCATATCATGTATCCCCTCAGGACCCGAATTGCCGCCGAGAGTAACGGGAGGTCCGGCTGACCGTAGTAGACACGGCGTGCCCAGTGCTCTGCTGCCGGCGCCAGCACGGCTTTGTGCAACGACGAACTGGTCACTTCCCGTACAGACGTGACAAATCTTGTACTCACGTCGTCTCGTACAAGCGTAGTCGACGAAAGATCGTTCATCCACCGGGCTACCTCCCGGACGCCGTCGAACGAGTATACCCACTGGACCCTGACCTCGCTGAGGTGATGCCGCTCGCGCCGTCTCCACATCCAGTTTGTTGATGACTCCCATGGCAAGAACAAGCATGTGAGACCAGTCTCTTCCGTCAACAGCCTTACAAGGAGCTGTCCAGCTTGCGCTTTGAGGTTCGGGTCGGCGACGAGGAGGTCGACTTGTTGTAGATGAAACACAATGTCGCATCGGGCATGGGCCAAAAGCTCTTCCCTGTCGGGGATGGCCCTTTCGGTCAGGATAATCAGGTATGCAATGGCGGCCTTGAGATGGACGTTCGCCGGGTCAAGACAGATGTAGTCCTTGTCCCGGGCGTGGAGCTTCGTTTCAAAGAAGCGCTCAAACTCGAGGCGTTCGAACAGGTCACCATAGCAGACGTTGCGGAGGAAATGCCGAACGATGGCAATCTCGGCCTCCTGAATGACCTGCGGCCTTGTCGGGGAGACGGCGGCAGCGGAGTTGTCACTCCAAGCAGTGGCATCCTTTCTCGGGATGGTCCGAGATCTCGGGAGTGCGCCACGTCACCATGCCCTGGTTTATGACGGAGAAGAGGAGATACTTGTCCACAAGCTTCTCTCGTAATGGGAGTAAAGAGACGTTTAACCATGCCGCGCCCCCATCCACCGAGGCCGGGCTGCTCAACCGGTGAGGATCCTGGCAAATTTTCATCTCGGAACCCAGGAGATGGCGCGGCCCCGACTCCTCGAGTGATGACCAGAAGAGCATCCATTGCGTCAACCGAGAACAGATCCCGGCCAGTCTCGGTCCAGAGGATGACATGGTTAATCTCCTGTATTTCCTTCGCCGTACGGTCACGATTCAGGAGCCTGATCTCGGCGTCGATCTGGTCAGCCCGTGTGCTACCCGCGTTGGCAAGCACTTCCTCAATGTCCTCGACGAGGTCCAGATGCGGGATGTTGGAGAGATTTGAGTTCAGCTTGAAGTAATCGCCACCGCACTTCGCGCGCAGGGATTCGAGGATCTTTTGGCGCCACTGCGATATACCGGCACGATGCGGATTGGACAGCATTGATATGTTGTCCATCCCGTGGTTGATGAACCTTTCGATGTCATCCTTATTCCGGCCCTGTATGGGAATCATCTCCAGATGGGTTTCCCCGACCCGGCGGGCGCAGTCGGCAGCGACTTGAGCTGATGCCGTCAGGAGAAGGCGCGTCTCGTGCCTGGCTGTGGCGGAGGTGAGCTTCTGAATCAGGGGCCAGAAGGCTCGCATGTCGGCATCAAGCCCATCTACCAGGATGAAAAAGGTGGTGTGGCTTCCCAGACGATCCGGATTGTTGAGATAGAGCCGCCGCCAGAGGTCCAGGCAGCCGTCAAACCCCGCCGATTCCTGTACGAGATTGGCCGCCGTCCTGGTCATGTTTCGAAAGACGCACAGAGCTGCCAGAGAAGCGATCTCGACGCGTGCTCCAGGATAATGTCACTGTCTCCAGCGCTCCGCTTCCTCGAGCTGTCCTCCGGGAAGAAGTAGGCCGTGACGGTACGGGTGCTCGGGCCGACCCGGCTCTGCTTTCGGAGATACCTCAGCACATTGGCCATCAGCAGCGTCTTTCCCGATCCAGCGTCTCCCTGAAGAACCATAACCCGTTTGGCTGGGGACTCTGCCTGGGATCGATCAACGAAGGGCCTAATGTCTGACAGCCAGCCGTCCGTGCCGTCAATGAGGGCGCTTTGGTGTGTGTTGAACCTTGTCTGCCACACGGGGATGGGTTCTGACGCAGGCCCAATCTCGCTGCTGGTGAAGCCGAGCGCTTCGGCGATTACCTTTTGCCGGTCCTTGGCATCCTGCGTCTTCCTCTGCTCCTTGTGGCTCTGGAAAATGACCTGGAGGTCTCCAGCGCTGTTGCTGACGACTTTGAATGTTTGCGCAGCCACGAGAAGGGACTCCTCGTTGTTCAACTTGTTCATGTGGTCGAGGAGAGCCTGGACGCGATTGTCGTTGAGGAAGAGCTGCCTGCTGAAGGCCCGAAGTTTCGCGTTTCTCCGGCGCAGTTGTATGATGCGGTCGCAAATCTCGATGAAGAGCTGGAGATTCTGGCACGCCAGGTGTGTGAGTCGCAAGTCCAAGTTCGAGCTGTAGCACCGGAGGCGGATCAAGAACTCGGCGCACTTTTCCAGCAGCTCTGCCAGATTCTCAAACATGCCCTCATAGCCTCGCCATGCCTTAATGACGAAGGCGAGAGCATTAAAGCACATGTCGGACGGTGCGAACACGGTCGATGCGCCAGAGGAGGCGATACCCCCAATGGTCTCGATGCATTGAAGCGTTTTTGTGAACGGCATCTTTAAGCCAAGGGGACTTTCCCGTCTGTGCGGAGCTCTGCTGCGAGTCCAGAAGCTGGAGGACCTCGTCAATGCTGAGGACCTTGACGGCGGTGTTGGCGCCTTTGGCGAGTTGAATGACTTTGTCCTGTACTTGCTTCCAGATGGCTTCGACGTTTGTGTGTTTGAGTTCTGAGGCCTCGCCAGAGAGCGAGACCTGTGATTTGCCCATCGTGGCGCGCGGGAGAGTTCCGGCAGCACCCACTGTTGTGCGGCAGGGTGAATGGGACTTGAACCTCTCAGGGGTAATTGCCAAGGGCCAGAATGGCGGGTAGTTACGAGTTACGAGTAACCTGCAGCGAGTTTCAGTTCGCTTCGGTAAGCTGCCTGGCTACAAGATGTCTTTTATTACAGCTGTGAGGCCCCTCCTCATGTAAGAGGAGCGGGGTTGCAGAAGGATAGAAGGATGCGGCGAGGAGATGCGGTTTTGATGCGGTCCCACCAATGACGGACAAGAACCGCTCGGTAGCTTCAGGTTGGCCTGTTTTTTTCTTTGCATCCTCTGGATCTGTCTCGTGCAATCCAAACAACAACAAGACATCACAAAACAACAACACAATACAGCGCCTCATTCACACCCATTCCCGCACCCGCCCTGCCCTCAAACTTTCACAAGATGGCCTCCCCAGCAAACGCCCCCCAACAACCGCTCTACCCCACCCACGCTGCCCTCAGTGCAGCCAAACAGTTCGTCTCCCACAACCCCGATGGCCTCAAACTCCTCTTCTGGCCACTCAACGCGGACACTCCCGCGACCCTCGAGACGAGCGGCCTGGCCGTCATGGCCGCCGGGCCGAAATACCCAGACCCGGACGTGCTCACGCCGTACTGGGACGCGGCGGCGGGCGCGTGGCATCCTGTTTCAAAGCTGCCCATCAGCGAGCCAAAGGTGTCGGAGATTGTGGTGCAGATGTGGGACGTGAGTGACTGGGAGAGGTTCTGGGAGGAGCGGCATTGGGAACATCAGTTGGAGGATAATCGACTTGCCGAGTACGTGGAGCAGGGGAAGGGTGTGTGCCATGGTTGTGGTGCGGCGAGGCCGCCGGCGGTCAAGGGGGATGTTAGTGTTGTTGTTAGGGGGACGGGAGGGGTCAGCGAGGGTGAGGGCGGGGGTTATGTCACGGTGCACGACTACGTGTCGACGGTACACCCGTGGCTCGTGGGCTTGCGGGGCGATATTCTCGGCGCGCTGGGGACGTTGACCGGCAACGACGACCCCCTGCCCGCGGAGACGGAGCTGATGGCCAGCTGCAGATTGCTGGACAAGCTGAGTATGAAGGAGCGGGCGGATTGGATCCAGAACGCCAAGAAGCAGCCCTCGCCGGGCTTCAGTCTGCGCGAGCTGATGGAGCAGAACGGGGTGGCCCATCTTGGTCCCTTTGGCGGGTTCCCTTTCCTGCAGCAAGGACCGAGAAGGGAATGAAATTAAAGCGGCCGAAGGTGCATGGCGGCCTGATGCTGCTGACTGTGGAAGGGTGAGTGCATTTTGTGGTGGCTGTGTTTGGCGGTTGAGGGCTGAGGAAAGAGTATCAACTGGCTTTCGGCCCTTGCAACCTGAAGCGGCATCACTGGGGCCCCAACGGTCCCTGCCCTTCACGTGTACATAATATTTATATTTCGTACCTTCTCGTAATCTTTGACAGTGTGGCCATCATTTTTGGGCAAACGAGAAAAATCACTTCAACAGGGGAGCAGGGGCTTGCCTGGGGCGCGGCCTGGAGTTCCGAGTCCCAGGTTACCTGCAGCAACGTAGCAACAACCAACGGTGCATGGAGATGTTGTCAAACAGCGGTATGGACTCTGGAGTCTGGACCCAGGGGTCAGTCATGTAGGTCCGTTAGGTACCGTAGTGAATGGCATCCCAAACAGCACTTCATCGCATCATCTGGGTGATTTGACGGTATGTCCCCAGACTTTCCAGGTTTGCCAAACATGACCGGTCAGGCAGGAATTTTAGCATTGATTTTCATTCAAGAGGCTCCCAGATGTGCCTTTTCTCGGTCGCATTCCAACAAACCATCCCGTTCGTGCACCTTGCCGTGAGATCAGGACCAACCAGGGACAGACACAGAGCCTGCCCGGTGACTCTGGTGTCCTAGACTCGTTTTCAACGCCGCTATTGCTGCAACTTACTTTCTTCTTGAACACTTTAGACAGTCTGGTGGAAATTGTGCAATAATTGCTGGCGACAACCTGCCTAACGTGCCCGAATATGAGCCGACTGGACACGGGATGCATCTGGTAGGGGAAAAGTGCAGCAGCAAGCAGGGGGGGTTGGGAGCAAAGGGTCGTTTGTTGCTGTCGGTACAAATATGAATGACCGCCTTGAAGTTTCCCCCAGCTTCGCTTCATCCCAAACATCCGGTCTTATCGCCATGCCATCGACTGCCAGCTTCTCGAGATCCTGTCTTTCTAGCGGTCCTTGCCACACCGCTCACCTGCAGTTTTCCCACCGTTGTCCATCTTCCAGTCAAGCAAGTAAGTAAATCGTCGACGATAACGGTGTGGATAGTTTGCTGTGAAGTTGTCTGTCATTCCCAAGCGGTCTCCCCTTGGCCCTTCTTATGTATTCTGCTGTCGATCGATGTGGTGGCTGACTAAGAACATGAGCCCGACACAATTAGGTCGACGACATGGATAATACCGTTAACCCAGGATACGGTCTCGACAACGGCCCTTACAATGGTTCGCCTTAGACTGGCGGAATAGCTGTCCCGGGTCACCAGCAGAATGGCAACGCCTTGTTCATGCCGGAGGGAGGACCACGAAGCGCCTCATCTGCGGTATGCTGCTGCCTCACCAATGCGTGACTTCGTGTTCGTGTCCAAACACTAACCACCTCTCACCAGGCTGTTATAGCCAACTTGAGAAAAGCGGTCGTCATTGGCGACGAGTCAGGCGTTTGGGATTTCTACATCCATCGTTTTGCATGCATCAGCAGAGAGCATCCAAGATCATCACCAAAGCCTTCGTGAAGCTGTTGAGCCGAACAAGCAGTCCAAAAACCCCTACAGTAAAGGGGGTGCGGCCACCCCGGGTTGGTGGCCAAAGCCCTGGGGCCTGGGTGAAATGGACAAGATCAGACACGTCCAACCGGATCATCTGTGGAAAGAAGGGAGGGTTTGTCCCTGGCGAGATTCTGCATGTGTGAGAAATAAACCTATTTCTAACTAATGATACATACACAGGCGTCTCTATCTGCTGGCCTACATCCTGAGCTTGATCGTCGAGCCTCGGGAGAAGCAGCATGAGGATATCAGAGGGCTGAACTTCACGGTGGCTCTGTTGGAGGCTGCGACTATCGATTCGCTCTCCAGCTGGTTTGACAAAGAGCCAAAGAACAGAAGGAAGCTCCCAATTCTGAGCAATATCTTCAATGTTGCCAGGATGGAAGAAAGATCCAAACGGAAGGAAATTAGTTTGTCGTTCCCCTAGACTCTTAGATAACGAGGCTATTCGTGTGCTGAGAGTGTATTTGTGTGCTGAGAGTGTGCTGACGGGATTTCTCAGGGGCTGCCACCGGGGTCTGGGTCATGGCAGACGAAATGGCGGGTTACTGGTACAGTGAGGACGACTGAATCGACGTGACGGACAGCACCGTTGCAACAGCCTTCCCTGCTTGGTCTGGGAGCTCGAATCGGTGACCAACTGGGGCACTACCATGATCCAAAGCTTAGGGATGGAGGTTCCGGTCGGCGGCTGGCGCCCCAGGTGGGCGCTCCGTCCCAACCCTGGACATGGACCTACTGGCTTCATGTTGGCGGTGGTTGCATGATGGATAATAATATGAGTTTTTTATTCACTTTTTCTCTTCTCGCTGGTATTTGTATTTCCCGGATCAGATATGCGCAGACCATAATGTTTTTGCCCTGTTCTTTATGCTACTCCCCCAGACAATTTTGCAAGCTCCTCCTCACTGCCGAATGCGTCACCGGGAGGAGTCACTTGTGTCATTTACAGTCCCTTGCCAACACCGGCCCCTGTTGTTTTAACTACTTGTTAAACTCCTGAATCTCTCATGTCTTCTTGGATTTATGAGGGACTCGGTCTGAGCAGTGTCCAGCAGCAATTCAAACTTCCTCCGCTGACTGCCCCTGGGAAGGTATCGCTGCCCACAGAGCTCGAACCACGTGTTGGCGTCCTCCAACCGACGATAGCAACATAATGCATCTAGTTTTCTGACGATCCGCGGATCTCCTCAACCATCTGATCGAAGAAGAAAGTATACAGGAGGCGTTGCCATCTACGATGTTGTTTAATCCAACCGGAAGAAAAGGGGAGTCGAATGTGGGGTCTCCGTGTGGAACCGGTCTTGGGGTCGGACTTCCGCCAATTGAGGCTTGCTTCGAAGCAAGCACCCCCTGAACCCCTGAACCACACAACTCCACACCAAAAAAACTGACACAAAAACTCTGACAACCGTCCTCAAACTCAACAACAAACGAGTCAGCCTGCCCGGCTAGCTCAATCGGTAGAGCGTGAGACTCTTAGGAATCTCCATCATCTCAAGGTTGTGGGTTCGACCCCCACGTCGGGCTCAATTCCCGATCAACGATCACCAAAGACTCGTTTCTCTTTTGCATTTTTCTCCTTTTTTCTTCTCCCTTACTGCACCTCCTTTTTCCTCGTATAGTCCTGTGTCATATCGTATCGGAGCGGCGGCAGCCCGGGCTGGCAACAATCACACGTCAGTTGAGTGTTCACACTTCGCCTCCCCAGACCGACTTCTCACTCACGTTCGGTGGTTCATCTCCGTCCTTAGGCTCCTGCATCTGTTTGATCATCTTGAAGAAGGGGTCCTTCTCCATCGCCTCGTCTGGGCCGGAATATTTGAACAGGCGGGTCATGTTCTCGGATGATATCGGATCGATGATGTCGTGCCAGATCCGGCGCCGCACCTCGTCGTACGTGTCGAGGATTGAGTCATCAGCCTGGCCTGTGTGGATGCCATCAAAACTGTCACAGAGTCTGCCAACGTCGGCGATGCCACCTGTCAAGCCCATCCCGCCACTGGACGTTATAATCAGCAAGTTGTTCTAATCACAGGGTTAATGCCGCGGGTGCGTACAACAGGTTACGCAAGTGGGCGGCATCCGCAGCCAGGAGGAACCGGCCGACCCGCATCTTGTCGACACACCGCTGGTGCACCTTGTACGGACTGAAGTTGACAAGCCTGTACTGGTCTGATGTCGGATTACCTGGTAAGAAGGTCTGAAACTTCCCCGGCTGACGCTCCTTCAGCTGATCGTAGGTCAGTCCGCCAACTTTGCCGTACGTGACTCGATACAAGCCGTCTGTCTGGATCCGCGCCACCATGTGCCTGTGACAGTTTGCGTCAGTAACATTAACCCCCCCTCCCTTCCAGTCTACTTTACTGGCGGTATACCGGGGATCAAAAAGACTCACCAGTGCTCTGGATGGACAAAAAACTGACAGTCGTCATAATTGTACGCCCCGAAGTCATAATACACATTCGTCGCGACGATCTGCTCGTCCCACGTGAACCCAGGAAAGACCGTCTCCCCAAACAGTTTCCGCCGCACAATGCTATTAGCCCCGTCGCAGCCCACGACATAATCCGCCTCACGCACCTCCTCAACAACACCCCTACCTCCGTCAGGAAGATCAACCTCCCTCTCCACCCTCACCCAGGCCTTCCGCCTCTCCTCATTCTCCCCAATCTCCACCACCTTGTGTCCATACTTGATCTCGGCCCCTTGCGCAGCCAACACCGCCCCCTCGAGAATTTGTCCCAGCCGATGCAGCGGCAGACACACCATCCTGTACCTACCCTCACCACTCCCTCCATCCTGATCAAGACCATGACCAACAGAATTCCTCAAACTCACCAACCTCTCCCTCCCCCCATCATCATCCAACCACCGCCAAGACACCCCATCAGGCGTGAAACCTTCGGCACGGACTTGATCGAGCACGCCGGCGCGGTCAAACTCGATGCACGACTCGGCCGTGTAGTGGCTCGCAACGTGGGTTGGTGTCTAGCGAGAGGGTTTGCTCGAGCAGCTCGACGGGGATGTTGTGGCGGGCCAGGAGCAGGGCGAGGAGGAGGCCCGAGGGGCCGGCGCCAACTATGATTATTTTTTTGAGGGGGCCCATTGTTACTGTGTGTAATGGATGTTGAGGATTGGGGGGGTGGGATTGGCAGGGCTGGGTTTTGGGGAGGCAGGTAAGTGTTTATGATGAAGGTGTGTTATGGGAAGCGGGAGGGATGCTTTTTTAGGAGAGGAGGGGAGTGGAATTGGCCAGTGAATGGGTTAACTGCTACTGCAGCAGGCTGGCTCTTTGGAGAGCGGCTGCTCAGCTGAGGTGTGTTGGAGAAAACAAGAAGTATCTACCATCAACGCAGACCGGCATGCAAACGTCTACCCCGAGAGCGAGTCGGAATTTGGGCCCCACGGTTGCATGCTGATACTCCCAACCTGCCTCATGTACCTGACCTTGGGTACGGTAGGTACTTCTCACCGAGGGAATCGGCCCATGTTTCTTCTCTCCGGAAGGTACCGTGCCCGATTACCCATAACCGCCCTCTCGACACTGCGCCGTCTCGAATTTGGTTTCTTGGTGTTGACATTTTGCGTTGTATCACTGCATGTTCCTGGTTTCGTGTATAGGTCGTTACGCTCCCGAAGGTCAACATGGTTCCTTTAATCTCCATGACGACTCTGCCCCCTGCCCCCGACGTATCGTCGTCTAAACTGTCGAGCCGTCAGTTGATTCAGCCACCGTCGGATAAGCCATTAGCATGGGACAGCATGAACAACCGCTATTGTGTTTCGAGAAACAGCGTTTTAGAAATGGACGCGTTTTGTCCGGCTTTTCTTGGATGATCACGGCCACGACACGGCCACGGTCACGGCCACGCCTTTTTATCCACTGATGCCCGCCGTCAATGATGGGCTCAACACACGCATCTGCAACCCGACGAGTGCTCTTTCGAGTACTGCATGCCGTATCCAACTCGACAGACTTGTGCGGTATCGCGGCCCGTCCACGGCCCCGCACGCTGGTAAGCGGCGTAATTGTAATGCGGGGTTGGCAACCTTCATCTGGTACCGATCTGCTCGGCGGTGGGGACTCTGCCATTCGCCACGTTCAGCTTGTTAACTAAATACCACTTTGGGCTATTTTGGTGTTGCTATTTCTGGGCGAAACGCCACGAATCGGTGGGTGGGCAGGGTCAGGCTTCAGTCGCACGCCTTGTTCTTCCCTCCACCGTTGGTTCGCCAAGAGTGAGGTGTTGATTAATTTTGTTTTCTCGCGATGCGATTTGTTGCTTGTATGTAATATGTAGTGTAAGAAGGCGGACTTTATTATGCCATGTTTCTAATTGTGGTGGTTTGTTAGGCTTGGCAGGTTCTCTGGCCAAGGAGTGAAAGCGAGACACGGATGACATGGGATCCGCGGTCGCGAGCAGGACTGGAATTCTTGAAATATAAAGCGGCTCGTTGAGGTAGTTTGAGACGAGTTGTCCAAGCATCACAGGCCCGCCACTTGTACCGTTCATTATATGATTTCCTGCCAGAGCCAACTGACAACAGCCATGAGACTCATCGCCTCATTCGCCCTCCTCCTCTCCCTCACCTCTGCCTCCTCCGTCAACATCGCTACCTTTGAGGAACACTACATCAATTCCCTCGCCAGCCGTTCACCTTTGGTGGAGTCATCCGACACCTCTACCGTCACCCTCGTCGGCTACAAGTCCATTGCCATCGACCCGGACCACGTCGCCGACTTCGAAAAGGACTACTACGCCAACGTCTCCCTGTGGGGCGACAACCGCGTTTATGACCGGCAGGCCCGCGCCTTGAGGGTCTACTTCCCCGTTGCCGGGGCGCTGGTCGGCCTTGGCCCCCGCGGCGAGCACGTCGAGGCCGACCTTTTTGGCCGGATCCCCTCCGATCACGCCGACGAGAACCTCCCTGGGTTGGATAGAGGGCTGCACGTGCTCGGGCGCAGGAGAACCGACCAGGTGACGGGCGTCGAGGGCAACGTTGTCAGGGACGGCGTCATCTACCTCTCGGAGCCGGCCAAGCCCGTGCGCCACGTCGGCCGCGCCGTCGTCTACGACTTTGGCGCCAAGGCACTGCACTCGCACGACGAGTCCCACGGACACCCGCACGTCGACAAAGAGAAGCGCGCGGAGGCAAAGAAGGGGTGTCTTGCGAACCACGGAGGAAAGAACTGCTCCAAGGTCTACGGCATCAACAAAGGCCGCTGCAAGATGAACCCCAACACCTGCATGGACTACAACGGTCTCGTCACGGACTGCAAGAACTACTCTTCGGGGTGGAAAAAGTACAGGAACTTTGTGGATAGCGATTGTGATGTGTCGTTGGGGAGGGGCCATTGCTGGAACGAGGTCATGTAAATACTTGAGCATCATCACGCCGCTCACCTCGGCGACGAGATCCGGGACACAGCCGTTCTATGGAAACTTATTGAATTGTGTTTCACCTTGTTAGCCCCCCCGCCTCTTCCATTTGCAACGCTCTTGGGTCATGCCATCACTTGTGGAACACACCCCCTATTCAGCGGTCAACCTGCTGGTCCCTGGTTGAGCGGCGTCAACAGTCACAGGCTCGATTTGTCATAGGTTTGCCGTCTGGTCAGGCATCCAACTAAGGCACCGCGATGATGATGATTTAAAGTAGTGATGTGTCCAACTGCCGGTGGTCCAAACTGTGTGGGAACCTAAGAGCCAAAAACTGTGATGAATATGTGTGTGTGTGTGTGGGCGGAAGCTAATCCTCCTGCCCATGGAGACGCAACTGATCCGCCTTCTCGAAGTAAGTCTGCCAGTCTACGTCGAGCTGCAAAGTGGGTGGCGGAGGGGGTCCTAAAGTCGGGGTTCCAACTTAAGGTTTTCCATCGGGATTTCACGTTTTGAGGAATGAAATGAACTGCCAATGCCAGTTCGAATGGTAAAAGATCAAAGGGTTGGTTAGGATCGCAATAACCACCGTGAAGTGGGAGCATTCTACTTACAGGGCACCACTCTTCGCCCACCAAGGAACGATGCCAGCACGGCGAGATGGTGGCATCCAACCGTTTATTAGGCCGCGTTGCTGCTCGCCGATATAGCAGCGGACTCAGAAGCGCCAGTAATACAGCCAACCAACCATAGTGGCATCTTGCGCTGTCTGCCACCGTGCCACCTGTCGGCTTTGTCGTCTGCCGGTCAACCTCACATGCAACCTCGCCCGGACAAGGCTATGATGGTGGCGCAGCCCCCTGAGCGACAACTGCCCCGGGGCTGACATCAACCACAAACACAGCCCAAGTTAGTCCCGGTACATACATACAATTGCAATTTCTCGTCAGCTCGTCCGTAACAAAGTACCTGAAATACTCGATCTATTAAAGCCCAGCTAAGATAATGCGTACCTGTAGGCTGGCGAAGCACTTAGTCCTTCTGCTCATGGACTGCGCTTCTAGGGCATCCGGCGCCGTTTCCCCATCCTTGTGCACGGAAATCGACAGCCGTCCACCTCTCGTCATGGTAATGACGTGTGAATTCTATCCGACAGATGACTTCGGCATCAAGTCAAGGAGTTGATATTCAGTGCCCCAATATCTCCAACCTCTTTCGCAACGCAGTTAGTTCAGAAGATGAATGCCGTCGCTGTTCTGCAGCAGTGACCACCGTCTTCGCAATAACCACGTCTCCTAACTCTTTGTGTTCTTGAAGTCGGGCCAGAGCCATCGAAACTGGAGTTTTGCCAAGTTTGTCCGCCGCATCCACCCGTGCACCATTTTCGATCAATGTCCGCACCACGTTTGAGTTGGACCAGCGAATTGCAGTGTGGAGTGGTGTCGTGCCTTGGTTGTCTGCCGCAAAGATGGCTTCCCTATCAGCCTGAACAAGGCGCCATACCACAGCTACCCTCGGACTGTCTTTCGAGCAGACTATGTGTAACGCAGACCAACCCCGAGAATCGCGACTGCCTGCTACACACCCACAGTTGAGTAGCAAGTTGACAATGTCGAGGTTGATCTCCGGACGGCTGCACGCAATGTGAAGGGCGGTCTGCCCGGATCCGTCTTGGTCGTTAACTGAGGCCCCCTTTTTGAGAAGCATGCGTATGAGTCTGAAGTTGGGGTAGTCCTTGTCACAGGCAATTCCCAGTGGCTTTCGCCCACCGGTCCCCTCAGGGTTCACGTTCGCCCCGGCACGCATGAGGATTTCAGCGATGGCCTCGCCATTGTCCTCACAGTTCATAGAGACCAGCTGTAGAGGTGTTGGCAGATCGGGCCCAGGTGGTCCCAAATCTGCGTGGCTCTTTATGAGGAGTTCGATCAGAGCGGAAGATGGTCTTGCGCTTGAGCACGCTCGATCAAGTGGTCTCTGGCCAAAGCCGTCGCACGCGTTGACATCCGCCCCAAGCCGCAGCAATCGCTTGGATAGGTCCAGATCGGCCGTGTCCATTGCGAGATTCAGGGGCGTGTGGCCAAGAGGGCTGACGACATTTACGGACAGGGAACTTGAGGTGAGGCGGCTTTGGCCGATCAACTCCCCCAAGTTCTCCAAGTATACCAGTGCACCGCGCAGGTGTCGGCCGGCTATCAAGCGATGAAGGAGGGGCTCCTGCAATGGGTAAAAGGGTTCGTCAACATCTTGTCGTACCAAAGTGGCGACTGTTTCATTTTTGCCCTCCCCCACCGCTGTCAAGAAAGCCTCGAATGGACCGTCCTCGAAGGCGGAAGGCAGCAGGCGGTCGACCCAAGATGTCAGGTTTTGTTCTGTTAGGTATTCCAATAGAGTGCACCCAGGATGGATATCCTCCCTCAGCAGCTGCCACCGCCTCCAGATCTTGCCGTCGCGAAGTCGTAGAGCTATTCCTTCTGGATTCGCTCTCACCGCTTCGGCGCGTCGAGCGTGGGCGATCGGCATCGTCGTCGAGTAATCAAGGAGGGGCAGATCCGCCTCCAGAACCATTGACGCAACCATCGAGGGTGCGTTGCTGCTGTCCGTAGATCCACTTGACAAAGACCCCTCTGGAACGGCGTCATCGTCTCCGCGGGACCATAGGAAAAGCCGGTACTGCTCAAGGCCCTCGACGTCCTTGTACATCTTATTTAGTTCGTCGAGAACTGCCAAATCCTCTGCTTGGGCATTTGGAACTTCAGCAGGGGACGCGGACGGGGAGGAATAACCAGCCGATCCCGCAGACCCAAAGCTTGCGACGCTTGGCGGCCTTCGTTCGCGATTTGGTCGGACCAATTCTTGGTTGATTGGACCGGAATCCTTAATGTGAACTGCTTGACGTAGCCTGATAGCCTTCTCCCTCGCCGCAATAAGGGAGTCCAACTCCTTTAGACACATATAATCGAAACAGTTGTGGATTATAGCGACGTGGCCCAGGCCAACCGCGTTGCCCGTGAGGGATGGGTCCAAGGCCGAAAACCCATTCTCGAGAAAGAACTCACGCACTGACTGATGAACGACCTGGACGGTTCTTGTTTCGCCCTCTTGGACGAGCGAGCCCGCCCCGGCACCAGTGGAAACCCTGTCTTCGACCGCCTGCACCCCGGCGGGGATGGCGTCGGTGGTAAGCCTTCCACCGACCACTTCGACAAGCCCCATTGATATGCTGTGTAGTTGCCTTTCGAGCTGCTCGTCAGTTTCGGGATACCACCGAGACTTTTGCCACACTTCCAGGGATGTGAAGCTGCTACATCGAACAAAGCCCAGGACGTGCCGCCACTCACGGAGTCGCAAGTTAGGGGCCCCGAGTATTGCCCACTGAAAGAACCGAACTGTCGTCTCCGCATCCTCATGGTTTTTTGAGAGCAGATCAGTGAATAGCTCGCCGAGCTCAGCCGGCATCTCATTCAACCGAGCGATTAGATGCGCGACGCTCGCGCCATCATCGTGGTCCCTGAGCAAACGGTCGACAACTAGAACGACCCAAAGGAAAACCCCTGATGCTTTGCCCAATATTGCATCTCTCAGAACAACGACGCTGCGGGTTTGCTGATTGAGTCCTCCCATTGCGAGCTTTTGGCCCACATAGAGTGTGATGTCGGCGGCGTTGAAGTCTTCGACGCAAATCTCAAGGCAATCCCGGAGGGAGACAAGCGGGAAGTGCCTGCTTGAACAACAAACATCAAGGCGGACTCCAGACACGTAAGCGGAATCGGTGAGATCCCGCAAGAAGTACGCGACGTCCCGGGAGCACCCAGAATCGCACTCATCGAGGGCGTCAATGAAAATCATAATCCGCTCCGTAGATGGGGTGTTGATGACCATGTCCACGAGGAATGCTCTGAGCTCTGCCTCATTCCACGGGAACTCAGACCCAACCGGATCCTCGCCTTCCCCAATCCGCTGCCGCTGAAACTCATCCCAGGAAGAAGCAAGCAGGGACTGCCGACCTGGAACGCGCCAGAGCAGCTGGGAAAGTAAGGACCTGTAAAGGCCCTCCGCGCCGCGTTCCAACCTCCCGCCCTTTGCATTGAAGAAAAAGACACAGCAGATGGGTCGTGACGCCGGCTCCAAAACCCGTCGGTATGACTGGCGTAGCAAAGTAGACTTCCCCGACCCGGGTTTCCCACGGATCCAGAGGAGTCCGTGATGATGGGCAATGTTTTCGCGCTGGCGCCAAGTCGTAAAGGTTGGGTGTTGGAAGAGCCATTCGCAAGTTTGTTGAGCTGGCTCATTGATGGTGCGCAGGCGGCGGTTCGCCTTGGGGAACCTGAGAATGTCGAGGACGGCTGATCGGCAGCTGTCAGTAGAGGTCCCAAGGGTACAAGTTTCATTGAACTGGGTCTTACTGCTGTGATTTGGGGCACGGTAGAATTCAACTTGGGGTTGGACAACGGGGACTCCAAACATAAAAGGGGAAGGCTGATGATCCTGGTTTGCTCGTTCGATAGATGTGTAGATATGTCGCAACTCTCCGGCCAGTTTTCGGTAGTTCGGATCTTCCACTCCCGTGAAACGACACATGTCCATGTGGTTTGCTTGCAGAGTCTCGGCCCGTTCGCGTGCATCTCCAAGGACCGAAGAGTAGTCAGGGACGACCTTATCTGAAAGCGGCCCGATGTTGACGCCAGTGAGGCCGAGGCCCTCCTGAAAGGTCTTGACGGTGAAGTCGCAATCCCGCCATAGCCTGGAGAATGACTCTTGACATCTTTCCAGATCTGACGTCTTGAGACCAAGAGCGTCCAAAGCGGCAGGGTTTGTATCCATCGCGAGAAGGGCGCTGGCAACTTTCCTTACCGTCTCTCCTAGGCTTGCCATCTGCTGACTTCCCCTGTGGGGGGTCCCAAGGAAAACGATGGCGGCTGTTGATTGAACAATGTTACGCAGGGCTTGGTCTTCGGAGACGGCTGAGTTTGCGAGCATCTAAACAGTATCATCGTTGTCAGTGCGTAAAACTGCCCCAAAGCTGAACGTCTGCACTCACCTCCTTCGCGACAATCCCGCCAATCGAGTGCGCCACAAAGATGACGGGACGGCCGATGGGCCGCTCTCGACCCAGAGAAAAGAGGAGATCTTTTGCATGCGACAATATGCTGTTCTTGTTGGAGGGCGCAGACAGTTTCTTCGTCACCACAGTATCGTAGCCCCAAACAAGGATACGAGCTCGGGGACACTCGGACGGAAGGAGATCTCCTGGCCAGTAGACGGCAGCCGGATCCGGGGCGGAATCATCCAGATCCAGGCTGAACGACGCGCCATCCGCGACATGAAGCTCATCCAAGGATGAGCCTGAGAAGGATTTCACCCTTCTCGACAATCTGCGACGAAAGGTGCGAACCGAAGACGTCCCCTGCTTCTGGCCAGTCCCAGTTGCGGACCTCGCTTGAGCACCGGCGGTTGAGCTGCCGCGTTTCATGGTTTTCATCGATGCCCATGTTGTGTATGGGTGTCCTTGCAGGCCGTGTATCAAAACAATGCTGGCAGTCACAATTAGCTCTGCGTAAGTGGTTTGGCTGCTCGAGCACCTCAGGTGCACTCACTCTGCGACAGCATTCCCGACTTCAGGCTCCCTCACGACTGACAGCCCTGTATCGAAGATGCGGAAACGTCGCGATGGGGGTAGAGC
This sequence comes from Chaetomiaceae sp. PYS4301M, assembly GCA_023628425.1. Classification (NCBI taxonomy): domain Eukaryota; kingdom Fungi; phylum Ascomycota; class Sordariomycetes; order Sordariales; family Chaetomiaceae; species Chaetomiaceae sp. PYS4301M. The sequence goes on from JAMAKR010000065.1 coordinate 105,577, forward strand.
CATGTCCAGCAATTACCAGCTCTGGTGGGGTGCAGATCTTGCTTGCGTCGGCACGCACTGGACAACTGGGCCTTGTCGCAGATTGAGCGACATGACGCGCGGGGAAATGGCGGCCTCGGGGCCGCGCCCGATTTGCATCCAGCCCGATTTGCATCCAGCATGCAGGCACGTCATGTGAGTTGATAGCAAGGCAGAAACGGCGAACGGGAGCCAATAGGTTCAGGTCGCAGGGACCCGTGAATTTTGTTCGCATCAATGGTAACTATCCGTATCAACCACGAACCGACCAAATCCCTTGGGTCCACGTCCATACCGATGAGGAGGAGGATTGAAAGATGGAAGTGCAAGTTCCGGGACAATTAGACCTTGGATGACGGATCTAGGGGCAACCATGGAAACGGCCAACAAAAGTGCCACAGTGGTCTGGCCAGTGTCGATAAGAGCGCGTCCATGCTGCTGAAATACGTGCTGTGCTCTTTCCGACCTCAGCTCAAAAGATTCCGGTCAGGCCTCCGGTTGGGTCGAGTTGGGTCGAGTTGGGTCGAGGGTTGGCTGAAGGAATGGCCTGCGGTGGGGCATTTGTCACAAATCGAGCCTGCCCATTGGCCAATCACCAGGGTCGACTCTTTCCACGCCAATTCCAATTTCCACGCACGCCCACTTCCAGATCTCCAGATCTCCATGCACCATCAGCCAACTTCAGAGATTCACCACATCACCGCAAAAGCTTGCCCACAACCACAGCCATGTGATGAGGCTGCGGAAGCGCGTTGATTCCATTCCGACCGATCCACGCCGGTCCTCGGTCTTCGGTTGGTTTTCCAGAATTCAGATGCCAAAGTGAGGATTTTGACTCTGCATGAGGTATCTCCCAACTTCCAAACAGGTCAGGCACTCATCAAGCTCACAGTCAGCTACGAGCAGCCAAAACTTCAGTCATCACAATTCTCCAGCGATCTGACACACTTGGCTGACATGCGCCGTGTGGCATCAGGCCAGCGCTGGCTCCTGTGCCTCTCGAGGGTTAGGGTTCTGCGCTTGCGAGGCCGGTGTCATGGGCCAACACCGGGCCTGAAGCGGGCGCCCTCATGACAAGCACCGGGTCTCCCGTTTCGAAACAAATAATATTGGCGATGTTTCGACCAGGGACACCACCCGGGTCACCCGGCCGGTCTGGCGATCACCGCCCTCCGAGGCGAGGCGAGGCGAATGTCCTTCATCAAGTTCATGTCTCTTAAAAGTCTTTCCAGCGTCTCATCCACGCCTTCTTCGCCATATTCTCCGGTTCTGGTTGTGCCGTATTGCTGCTTGACCAAAAATCCAAATAATACGACACTCTACCATCTGCATCCTTTGTTGCCCTCGCAACCCATCGGGGACACGCGGCCGCAGATGCAGCAGCAGCAACAACAATGGGTCCATCGAGCCATCCCCCCAACCTAATCGAATACATCTGGCCATGCGGCCATTACGAGAATGTCGACGTCCAACCAGCCCCGGGGATACCCTTTGTCCGCGGGCAGTTCTCTCTCCCCGTCGCCAAACCCCCCGAAGACTTCACAGAGGAGGAACGGACAGGCGTTCCAGGACGTCGGAAATGCTGCAGGTGCTGGGCAACATGCAGCTTGTTCAAGCCGCACGACGAGTGCGAAGAGTGTGACCACCCCTTTTCGGGATGTCCGACGTGCATGATTGTCGACTCGTCCGGGGCGCGCGAGATCGCCACCATCGAGCGCCGGCCCATCGGCGAGTTTGACCAGACGCCCGAGTACTGGCGCTGCAACACCTGCGAGCACATCAACCCCTTTGACGGCGACGGGCCAGTTAACGGCTTTCTGGCACCCAGGGTCTCTGACTACATGGAGGACATGGAGTGCAAAAGGTGCGGCGGAGGGTTTGCCGAGGACAACTGGGTCATCAGCCCGTTCTGGGTGTACCTCGGTTCGTGGAACGGGCGGGTCGTTGCCGAAGGCGGGCTGTGGCATTGGAGTCTGGAATGGCACAGGGATTGCGCCGGCGAGAACCACACCAGGGACGACTGCTGCGCGACGAGGAGAAACGGCAGGCGCAGGCGCGAGAACCCGTGCATCAACAAGGACTTTGCCGCCGAATCGGCAGCATTGAAGGGATTTGTCATTCCCCCGATTCTGGTCATCGACACGGATCACGACAGCCACTCGTTGCCGCCGCCCTCAGCTGGTCTCACGCCGCTACCGGGCGAGGGGCATGAATACGGCAGTGACAGGGAGACGGTATCCGAACTCCAGGAACAGACCTTCCTGCAGCCGGATAATCAGACCGTGGGAACCGGTGGGTTTACCATTGGGGATTATGGCGGTGACGACGACGAGGAAGAGGCCGAAGGCGGATATGGAGAACGCGGCCTGCAAGTGCCGGACGACGACCAGGACCATGATCTCGGTTCATACTATGATGCTCCTCCTGACGACGAGGAACATCCGATCGATGACGGGCGTTCTCTTGAAGGGGAACTCCACGGAGACAATCAAAGCGCCCTTGGGGAGGACTATGAGGAAGGAGATCGTTCCATTCAAGATGAAGAGACCCCTTTTGACGGAGACGCCGCATCAGAAGTCGAGTTTACACCAGAAGACGGTGAGAATGACCTTCCTCTCTGCCTGCATCAGTTCATCAAGCTCATTAACTAATTCGAAGCAGACCAAGAACCCGAGGATGACAATGACCTCATCGAGTCTTATCAAGACGAGGAAGGTTTCCCCCAGACCGACTCTCTCGAAGTTGACAGTACTCGAGATTTGGACGTGGAAGATGGCGACGGGCTCTCTCAAAATGGCGATCTTGCGTTAGATCCACCCGAGATCGACACCCCCTCAAACCTGGACGACGACCAGGAAGAACTCGAACAATCCGAAGAAGACGACGAGCTCGACGAGGAGGAAGACGAAACCCCTTTCGTAGACCACAGCCACTTCACCGTCGCCCGCAACGCCTTTGCCATCCTCGACACCCCCGCCGCGGCACTCCACAACCCGCCGGGCATGACACACGACACGTCCTGGGACAGTGACGAGGAAGAGGATTATCAGTATCTCCCTTCTGACGCTGCTGAGGGTGATAATCTTGGAGGGGAGGAGTTTGAGCGAGGGTTGGATGGGGAAGGTGTTGAAGAGGACGAGCCGTTGGAGGAGGAACTGCTTGATGGGGAGCCTCTCGAGGAAGAACCACTCGACAGAGAGGCTTTTGACGAAGAGTTTCTCGAAGACGGCAGCGGGGAACCCCTCGAAAACAACGAGGATGAGCCGCCTCTCGGCGACGAAGAACCCATAGACGCGGAGGAAGGCGAACGAGGCTTTGATGAGGAGGAGGGCGAATTCACCGAAGATGGGGCACTTGAGGACGGCGAATTGGCCGATGAAGGAAATGCTGAAGACGCCGAGTTTTCTGAGGAGGGGGTTCCTGACGACGGCGAATTGGCCGAGGATGGGATGCCTGAAGATGGTGAATTCGCCGAGGATGGAATGCCCGAAGACGGCGAGTTCGCTGGGGAAGGGATTCCTGAGGATGGCGAATTCGGCGAGGACGGGATGCCTGAAGACGGCGAGCTCGACCCTGAGATGGGAGAGGAAATGCTTGAGGATGGAGAACGCGGCCTTGATGTGGAGTTTGCCCCTGAAGGAGAAGGCGAGTTCCCCCCTGAAGGCGAATTCCCGCTCGAAGAAGGCGAACTACCTGCCGAAGGCGAAGGCGAGTTCCCCCCTGAAGACGAATTTCCAACCGAAGGCGAAATCTCACTCGAAGAAGGCGAGCTCCCCCCCGAAGATGAAGGAGAGTACCTTCCCGCAGCCGAAGACGGATTTCCGCAAGAAGGGGAAGAGTTTGCCGACGGACTCGAGGACGGCGAACGTGGTCTCGAGGGAGAAGAGTTTGCGGAGGGTGATGTCATAGAAGGAGAAGGGGAGTTTCCTCAAGATGGGGAGTTTGCCGACGGAGAGCCTATGGATAGGGAATTTGCCGACGGCGAACCTATAGACGGGGAGTTTGCCGACGGCGAACCTATGGACGGGGAGTTAGTTGAAGGCGAGCCCATGGACAGGGAGCTCCCAATGGAGGGAGAAGGAGAGTTTCCCCAAGACGGGGAGTTCCCTGAGGGTGAACCTCTGGAAGGTGAAGGGTTTGCCGATGGTGAATTCGCTGATGGTGAGTTCCCTCCCAGTGAAATGCCCGAAGGAGAGTTCGGTGGGTTCCCCGAGGACGGCGAGCGAGGCTTTGGCGACGACTTGAACCAATCTCCCATGGACGGCGATTACCAGGACGGCAACTTCCAGGACGGCAACTTCCAGGACGGCAACTTCCAGGACGGTGGCTTCCAGGACGGTGGCTACCAAGATGGTGGATTTCCCCAGGATAATTATGCGGACGCGCCATATCCTGACGGGGGTCCTTCTGGTGGTGACTATGCTGGAGACGACTTCGCTGACGGCGCGTACGGTGACGACAACCCCGGTGATGTCGGATACGCGGCCGACTTTGCCGATGGCGAAGCTTTTGGTCAAGATCCAGGGGAGCCACTTCCAGAAGATGGTTTTGACAAGGACCAGTTTTCCGAGGGCGGACCTGAAAACGGGGAATCTGCCGACGGCGACATCAACTTTGTGGGTGGTGACCTTCCAGAACACGAGTTCGCTGACGGGGAGATAGTCGACAGCGAGCCTCTCGAGGACTGCGACCGCGGCTTCGAGAATAGGGAGCCATTCCGAGAGGAGGAGGTTCCATTGGAAGATGGACCACTTGGCGAGGAACCATTCGATGAAGAGCCCCTGGGCGAAGACCTTCCAATGGAAGAAGAACTCTCCATGGAAGAAGAACTCCCCATGGAAGAAGAACTCCCCATGGAAGAAGAACTCCCCATGGAAGAAGAACTCCCCATGGAAGAAGAACTTCCCATGGAAGAAGAACTCCCTATGGAAGAAGAACTTCCCATGGAAGAAGAACTCCCTATGGAAGAAGAACTCCCCATGGAAGAAGAACTCCCTATGGAAGAAGAACTCCCTATGGAAGAAGAACTCCCCATGGAAGAGGAGATGCCACTTGAAGAAGGGGTTGGTGACGACTTCATTGACGAGGGGGAGAGGGGGCTTGATGACGGAATGGCTGTTGATGAACAAGCGTTCGATAAGCCCCAAGCGTTCGACGAGCCCCAAGCTTTCGACGAGCCGCAAGCCTTTGACGAACCGCAAGCCTTTGACGAACCGCAAGCCTTTGACGAACCGCAAGCCTTTGACGAACCGCAAGCCTTTGACGAACCGCAAGTCTTCGATGAGCCGCAAGTCTTCGATGAGCCGCAAGTCTTCGATGAGCCGCAAGTCTTTGACGACCAGCAAGCCTTTGGGGAACCGTCACATATGGACGATCGGGGCTTTAACGACTCACGAGGGTTTGACGACCCGCAACAATTTGCAGAACAGCCAGATTTTGACTCCGCTGGCTTTGCGGGTGGAGAAGACTTCAATGATCCTGGGCCGTACAACGAGACCGCTCCTTACGACGAGCCCGCTCCTTACAACGAGACCGCTCCTTACGACGAGCCTGCTCCTTACGATGAGCCAGCTGGCTATGATGAACCCCGTGGCTACGACGAGCCTGCTCCTTTTGATGAGCCCGCTTCCTACGATGATCCCGGTTCCTACGATGAACCTGGGCCCTTCGAGGAGCCTTCGCCTTTTGAAGAGACCCCGGCGGCTCTCGAGTCACCCGGATTTGCAATGGAGGAGTCGGGTCCTTTTGAGGAGGAGCCTATCGACTATCAATCCGCCGAGGGGCCACCGCTGGATTCACCATTGGTTGGCGAAACGCCCCGTGAAGAGTCATTTGAGGGTGACCAGGCGTTTGAAGAGCCACCAGCAGAGGAGGATCAATTTGTGACCGGAGATGAGCAAGCTCTCCAGGAACCCCCACTCGAAGAGCAAGCCTCTGCCGAGCCCTTGGATGCCAGTGAAGACTTCATCAACGATGATCTTGGAGAAGAGCCGTTTTCCAATACGTCCCCATTGGAACAAGGCGAATATGAAGAGCCACTGGCGGAAGATGTCGTTGACTCGTACGCGGACGACGCCGCCATCGACGAGGGCTTTCCAAGCGAGCCAGATCCGGAACCAATGATGGAAGACGCTACTGGGGATGACGTTCAGGGTCAACAAGACGATGACTTGCCTCCGGAAAACTTCGAGGGCGATGGCCAAGGGAACTTTGACCAGTACGAGGATAATTCTGGAAGTCCAGAGCCCCTGGAGAGTTTTGACGATCCTCCCCAGGATGACCTTATGCAGGATGGCATTCCCGAACCTGAGATGGATGGCGAGCATGGCTTTCCAAACGACCTGCCAGACCAAGAATACTCTTCTTCCCCGCCATTGGACTCGCAAAACAGGGACTTTGAAGACCTACCACCTGGCCAAGCTATGATGTCTCCCTTGCCGCCCCCAACGCCGCCGCTGGATGATATGGGCGATGGACAGCCCTTTAGTCCTGCACCGCAATACGACGGCAGCGAGTATGGGCCGATGACTCCGCCACCAGACGAAGACGCTCCCCCATTGCCGTCGCCGTCCTTTCAAGACCAAGATTTTGGGGAGCCCGGACGAGACCTTGGTGATCAATTCGAGGAGCCACCCCTCGAAGAGACATTTCCAGGAGAACCATTTCCAGAAGAGACATTTCCTGAAGAGACATTCCCCGAGGAAAGTCTCCCCGAAGAGCCATTCCCGGGAGAGCCGTTCCCCGAAGAGTCGTTCTCTGAGGAGATTCCTCCGGTGGACGACAACTTCGACCATCAAAGCATGGACAAACAGGGAATGCAATCGCCTCCACCCTTCAACAGCCAAGAGGAGCCTTTCGAGGATAGTTTTGATGACCGGAATACGCCACCCCAAGATGACCAGTTTCAAGGACCGCTCTTGGACGACAATTTTGGTGTTGAGAACATGTCACCCCAGCATGACCAGTTCCAAGAGCCGGCGTTTGAGGAGGGTGGTTATGACCAGGACAGTCAAAACTTCCCTTCTCCTGATGATTCTTACCAACAGGCCCCCTTGGGCAACTTTGATGATCGAGGTATGCCACCTCCCGAGGATTCATTCCACGAATCACCCTTGGACGGAGCCTTCGATAATCAGGACGTAATGGCCCCTGAAGACCAGTTTGAAGAGCAACGGCTTGATGACGAGTTCAATGGGCAAACCGACCAGGATGTACCGCCCTACGATGGCCAGTACCAGGAGCCCCAACTTGATCATAACTTCAGTGACCACGGCGACCGAGACCTACCTCCCTCTCAGGATCAATTTGGAGAGGAACCTTTCCATGACAGTTTTGACGAGCAGTTGCCCCAGGACATGCCTCCTCACGATGAATTCCACGATTCTGGTTCTCCCTACGCTGAGGATGCCCAGAACATGGATCCTTACGATGACCAGTACCAGGAGCAATCTCTCCAGGACTTTGAGGACATGCGGAATGAGCAGGACTTTGGGCTTGAGGAAGATCGATATGAGGATGACATGCTTCCCGAGTTCCCAGCACCCCAGAGCCAGGACTTCGTCGCCGCTCGCTCACCGACTTTCCAGGAGATGCAGGAGCCGGAGCCCGAATACCAGCAGTATCCGTACGGCCAAGAGCCAGCACAGGAAGTGTACTACGACCCAGATGTGCCGCCGTCTCCGCCGCAAGAGTATCACACCAACGAGCCGCTCCAGTTGGTTGACAGTCGCGCTGGGTACTATTCCGAGCACCAGGACTTCGTTGCAGTCGGTCAGGTTCCTGGACAACCAGCAAATATGCACAGAAATGAGAAGTACCAGTGGCTGCTCCCGCTGATGTCGGCCGCGACTTTGGGATGGGGAATGGAAGCTCTGGAAGAACAATACCATGCTGCCAACTTGAAAGCCTCGAGGTTCAGTTTCAAGGCCCTCGCTGTCAAGCTCTTTGGTTCCAAAACGTCAAAGCATGGTTCCAAGGTGGACAGCGAGGGACGCAATGTGGGAGTGGGAGGTGTTGCCATTGATCAGAATGGATATCCGACAGATCCCAATAGCAGGATGGGAGACGGTGGTGTCCTGCAGCATCCCGCTAATATCACCGATCAGAATGGTGAATGGGAGGACGTTGAAGAGAACGACCTTCAGGGCAAGAAGGGCCAACGCGGGCTTTTTAGCCGGCTTCGCAACAAGAAGAAGGTCGGTGATCTCGAAGCCCAGGATCATCAAGGCCAAGATGACCAGGGATTTCCCGTGCAGGAAGGTCAGGACTTCGGCATGCGGGATGGGAGGGAGTTCGCCATGGAAGATGAGCAGCAATACCAGGACCCTGCAATGCAACAGGGCGTCTACCCTGACAGCCGGAACGCGACAGACCCAACAACCGAGCAGCCCAAGAAGCGGGGTTTGTTTGCGGCCATTTTCGGTGGCAAGAAAAAATCGCAAGAATGCCAGGATATGGACCCCCAAAACATGGACCAAGGGATGAACCTCCAAAACGGGAACAACGAATACACGGATCAGAACATGAGCGGTTATGGAGCTGTGACTGACTCCCAGATGGGGCTCGAGGGTGAGACGGGCTTCCAGTCTGGTACCAACCAACAAGGCAAGAAGCCGGGCTTCTTCGCCAGGTTATTTGGGAGGAAGTCCAAGCAGCGTTCAACCGAGGTGCACAACACGGGTGGCAACTCCTTCGACGACGGCTACGACAAGCCGCCCAAGAAACGGGGCCTGTTCGCTGTTTTCTTTACCTCGCGGAAGAAGTCAAAAGACCGCAACCAGAGTATGAGCGGCAATGGTGTTGACGAATATCCGATGCAAAGCTACTCAAACACGAACGGCTACGAGAGCCCATCTGCCCGGGACGGCTACACACAACAACAACACAACCAAGAGGGCTATCCGGACCATGACACCTATGACGAGCTCAATACAAAGCCCAAAAGAAAGGGTTTCTTCGCCACCCTCTTCGGGTCAAAAAAGAACAAATCTTCCACGCCCGACCAAGCCATCTCCCCAGATAGCGACTACCAACCGCCCAAACAACGAGGCCTCTTCGCCCGTGCCCGAGCCTCCAAACAACAAGACCGCGACCGAAGAACCCAACCCGGTACCAAGAAACAGGGCTTCTTTGCGCGTCTCTTTGGCCGTAAGCCCAAGACAACCAACCCTGACGATATCGAAATGGGCAACCTCGGGTCACGGGCAGACGAAGCCCGCGTCGGCCGCGTCCGCACAGACAGCCCGCAGCTGGTGCAAGGCGGCGAGTCGGACGCTCGACAGTCCGCTATGGCCGATGTCCACAACCATGAAGACGACAACTTTGAGGATGTCCCTGACAAGGGCAAGAAGGGGAACAAGGAGAGAGGGCAAAGGAAACGCGGTTTGTATCACCGGGCGAGTGTTGCGCGTAACAACAAAAGAAGGAGCAAGAAGGAGGGAAAGAGACAAGGCGGGATAGATGAGGAGGGAGAGAATGGGGAGAGGGGCGTAGGAATCAGAAAACCACAGCCGGCCAAGATGCGGTATGCCGCCATGGCGCCGAGCGAGGGCATGCATCAGCATGTGAGCGGTCCCCGGCAAAAGCAGAGAACCGGTGGGAGGACGGCGGCGGCGGCAGCAAACCCGGGGAATTGGTTCTGGATGGACGTGTATTGGAAGTGAGGACTCCGGGTTGGGGTGTAGGAAACACAAGCACCGTTGTATAACGTATATATTAGAGAGAATGGATTATATCCATATCATTATTATTATCACTATCAAATTGCTAAATGCAAATATTTCGAGCCGGCTTGTAGGAGCACCTGACCTGTCCCAAACAAAACGCCACTTCCCATAAGGTAACCCAACTCCTATTCGTATCCAGACCCAAAATAAAAACCAGTCACAAGGAATCCCCGTCGCTCACTCCTCCTCATTATCATACTCGTCCTCCTCATCATACTCTTCCTCCTCCTCGTACTCTCCTAATTCATCGAACTCTTCCTCCTCCTTCTTCATGTCCGCATCTTTCATCTCCTCCTCCTGCTTCTCCTCCTTCTTGTCCGCATCCTTGTCCTCCTCCTTCTTGTCCTCCTCCGGCGGAAATGGCGGAAGCTGCCCCAGCCTCTGCAACTCGGCGATGCGAGCCTCTATCGCGTCCATCTGGTCATACAACACCGCAGAAGGACCCTTCGGCTTCGGTGGCTTCTTTGGCTTCTTTGGCTCTTTTGCGGGCTTGTCGGCCTTGCCCTTTCCCTTTGCCTTCCCCTTACCCTTACCCTTCTCATTTCCTTGTTGTGTTGCTGCTTTCACCTCGCTCTGAACAGGCAACACAAACCCCTCCCCACCCGCAGGCACATTCCCCGGCGGAACGGCAGACCCAGGCACTCCCGCAGGAGCAGGAGCAGGAACAGCAGCACCTCCACCAGCACCGACACGACCGCTGCCAAAAGTCCCAGAGCCGGCACAAGGCACAGGAAACCCAAAAACCCGGATGCCGAACAGGGGGAGGGGGACGTGCATGTCAGCCAGGCGGGGACCAGCTGGCTGGGGGCGGGGGGCGGGCACGGGAGGAGGAACGGGGGCCGGGGGCGGGGCGGCCAGCCTGAGCTGACGAACTCGGGCTGGAGGGGCGGCGGGCACATGGGGAGGGGCCGGGGCCGGAGGGAGGACAGGCGCGCGGCAAGAGACAGGAGCCGGTGGGGCGACCGGCACGCGGCGAGGCACGGGGGCAGCGGAAGGGGCAGGGGCAGGGGCAGGGGGGGCGAGCGGCAGGCGGCGAGGGATGGGCCAAGAGGCAGGGACAGGCGCGGGAGGTGCCGCCGGGGCAGGTGGAGCCTGCGCGTCGCTCCAGGCGCCGAAGGTGTCCTCGAACAAGGACGAGGGGAGCGCCTCTCCTGGGGCCAGCTCGAGGCTGGCGGGGAAGTCGGCGGGCAGGTCGAGGACCTGATGCAGTGTTGTTAGTTATGGTTATGCTTCATGCTGGTGCCATGTAGTATTGAGGAAGGTGAATCAGCAACTTACTCCCGAATTGGCAAAAGTGTTGACCCAATTCATGTCTTCGGCGCCATACCCCGCTTCTCCCATGACCGTGTCGAAGTCGGGCATGGAGTCCACGATTTCGTCAAACGTAGACTCCATGGACCCGAAGCGCTGGTTCTCCGTCCCATCCACGAGAGTGGACGAGTTGGTTGGGGCCTCAGACGAAGAATAGCTTTCCACACTGGGCAGGACTATAGAGCTGTTTAGGAAGCTCAAGCCCTCCTGGTCGCCAGCGCCAGAGGAGGGGGTTGCGGAGCCACTGGTGGTCGACATTATGCTGGAAGGAGAGAGTGTCAACGGGCCGTAGACGAGCACGTCACGCGTCGTGGGTAGGAAGTGGTGCACGTACTTCAGTGGCAAAGGGCAAATGATCAGGGATCAATGAAGTGTTGTGTTATGTGTCTGACAGCTTGGGCAACACGCGCGTGTTGAGAGAGCCAGAAGTGACGGATGAATATGTGTAGTGTGTGTGTACTGGTGACGACGGCTGCTGTTGTTGTTGAGGAACAATTGGTATTGAGCAGATAGGAACAGAGGATGAACAGATGGTATGGTATCTGATGTTTGCTCTGGGAAGAATAACAGGAGACGCGGGACGAGCAGAGAACCAGGTTTTTGTATGCCGTCCACATCAAAACACAAGCTCGCAATCAGTAAATCTGCAGCATTTTCGTCATAGCATAATTCCGGTAGAGGGCGCAAGGTGAGCACGTTAATACAGCCCCGACGTGTGCGGTGCAGGCGCTGCACATCTGTTCAAGTTTCTCATCTGCACTCATACACATATGCGCATGCGAACAAGAATTTGCGGCCGATGCCGTCACCACCAGAGGGTGCAGAGGTGCTTTGAGTCTACCCCACTGGGCAGATCTGATATAGAGGTGTAGAAGCGGATATTGCTCTCCTCTATTTTAACTGAACCTGCAAGATTTGAGTGACCAGAGTTTGCTCCTGTCCTGTACTCCGGACTGACTGGACGTGGGTTGTACATGACATGTACAAATGTCGTTCCGGCTTCCTTCATCAACAACCAGTAGACCGCCCCTTTAAACAGGTTCACTAGGTATGCAGAAACAAGTCGAGCCAACTACTCCATGCCTGAAAAATGCAAAGATCTCGTCCCCCTCGTCTTTTACCATTCACGCTTGTTCGGGAGTTGCCCCTAGCCCCCCTGCAAACCAGCGCACTGGCATTGCCCAAACCAGCACGATGCTCGCTCCCCATTGGTCGGGAGGCCCCTTGCCCAGAGAACGGCCGATCGAGCACGTCCGGAGCCCCACTCTCCCGGGGCGTTGCCGGACCGCACGGCCTCGGGGTGCGGTGCGTTAGGGGGCCACCAGGGATTGGGGTTTTGGTTGGAAAACATCCTGCATTTTTTAGGTTCTTTGGGCGAGGTGTTGCCATCTCGCGTTCGCTTCTTCTCTCCTTCCACCCTATGCCTTTGGCTCTGACCACCCTTCCTCCTTACTTGCAAATCTGCCGACGCTTAAGGACGGGATGCCTGCATCTCCCGTGCTGCGATCTGTTTTCCGTCTTTCAAAAGGAGATCATCCTTGCGCATCCTCCCAAGCTTTCCCCGATAAACAGGGCACCTTCCCAAATCCCCATCTGTACTGCAATAATGCGCGCAACTGCGTCTGTCTCCGCAGGAACCAAACCTGCTCTCCTGCTCCACCTCCGAGTGGGTGTATGCACGCATTTGCGGTCCTGGTATTTTTGTTGCATCTGCCTGCATCCGGAATTGCTGATTACCTAGGCACAGCCTCGGGTTGCAATAACAAGCCGACGAAGAGCGCGACTTGGGACAAACAAACACTCTCCCGACTCCATCACAATTGGGAACGGGGGAAGGTCGCGTCGTTGGCATGTCGCTACAATGATGTAATGTGATTTGGGACATTTTCCAGCCCGACAGAAACATACACATGGGTGAAGTCATCCCCAGCGCAAGCGTCGTGGCCACGGCAGACCGCAAGCACTATTTGGGGCATCAACACCACCCAGTCACCGACTGAGTAGTCAAACCACAGGGACGGAAGCGACAACCAAACTCCATGTTCACCTGTCAACTGAGAAAAGCCAATTCTGGCAGCACGAATTACCATGGCCTGAGAGCAGGGCACCCAGACACATGCCGACTGGGAAGCCACAGATACCAGATCACCCAAAGAAACCAAACATCACTCAGCTGAAGGCTCAGGTACTCCACAAGAAAAGAATTACTACTAAAAATTTACTGGGTCAGAACTATAAGCTATCCGACATCTCTCAATCGTCATCATCAAATCCATGTCCATGTCAGATCACCACTTCTCAAACAAAGGCAACCACGGCAGCAACAATGCCCGCCAGGCAGCCGGTGCCGACCAACACAATGCTGGACGCGCCGGCAGTGATGACAGTCGGCTGGGGCTTGGTGGAGCCGCCGGAGCCGGAGCCGGAACCGGAACCGCTGCCAGAACCAGAGCCGGAACCACTGCCAGAGCCGGAGCCGGAGCCGGAACCAGACCCACTGCCCTCACCACCATTCCCACCACCATTCCCACCAGCAGGCGGACCAGTCGGGCTGGGCCCCTCACCCTCACCCTCCCCACCGCAACCAGTAGTGCACGGCACAACCGGCGTCGCAGTCTCACTGCCCGACTCCTCAGGGCAGATGGAAGTCGTGGCGCCGACGGTGCGGGTCTCAGTCACGAAGCTGTTGCCGCCGGTCGGCGAGGTGGCGGTCTGGCTGGGCTCGTCGTCGGTGCACGGCTCTGTGTCGGTTGCTGTGACCGTCGCGGTGACGGTGGGCTCGTCGTCGGTGCAGGTTTCGGTTTCGGTTGCGGTGGCTGTGGCGGTCACGGTGGGTTCGTCGTCGGTGCAGGTGTCTGTCTCTGTCTCCGTTTCCGAGGCGGTCTCGGTGGCCGAGGCTGAGCCGGTGCCGGTTGCGGTGGCAGTCGCGGTGGGGCAGGGGGGTGCCGGGGAGGCGCTGACGCATTCACAGAGCGCTTCCGAGGCGTCGATGACCTTGAGGCCCTCGGTCAGGCCGCACGCGCCGAGGACGCAGGTGGTTGCCTTGCTCTGGATTTCCTTGGCCGATGCGCACCGGCAGGTCAGGTCATCACCACCGCAGCCAACCTCGCCAGCAGCCTTGGCAATGCAGTCCAGCGCGCAGGTAGGGATGGCGGCGACGGACTCGGCACACGGCTGCGGGCACTCGGGGGCGCCGGTCGTGGTGGTCGCAGTCGCGGTCGCGGTGGTCGGGGGCTCCTCGGTCTCGGTGCAGGACTCGGTAGTGGTCGCCGGGGGCACCTCGGTGGTGCCGGCGCTGGAGGAGCCGGTTGCGGTAGCAGTGCCGCAGGGCGGCGCAGGGGAGGCGGACAGGCACTCGCACAGCGCCTCAGTGGCGTCGATGACCTTGAGGCCTTCGGTCAGGCCGCAGGCACCAAGGACACAGGTAGTCGCCTTGTTCTGAATCTCCTTGGCCGAGGTACACCGACATGCCAGGTCGTCGGCACCGCAGCCAACCTCACCAGCTGCCTTAGCAATGCAGTCCAGCGCACAGGTGGGGATAGCGGCGATGGACTCGGCGCACGGCTGCGGGCACTCAGGGGAGCCGGTCGTGGCAGTCGCAGTCGCAGTCGCGGTAGTGGTAGGGGGCTCCTCGGTCTCGGTAGAGGACTTAGTGGTAGTGGCCGTAGGCTCCTCATCGGTGCAGGTATCTGTTTCCGTCTCGGTGGCCGTCTCGGTGGCCGTTGCGGTAGCAGTGGCCGTGCCGCAGGGAGGTGCAGGGGAGGCAGACAGGCATTTGCAGAGCGCCTCGGTGGCGTCGATGACCTTGAGGCCTTGGCTGAGGCCGCAGGCGCCAAGGACACAGGTGGTCGCCTTGCTCTGGATGTCCTTGGCTGATGCGCAACGGCAGGTAAGATCATCTGCGCCGCACCCGACGTCGGTGGCCGCCTTGGCAATACAGTCAAGGGCGCACGTGGGGATGGCAGCAATAGACTCGGCACACGGCTGGGGGCACTCGGGGGTGTCGGTGGTAGTTGGGGTGGCCGTGGTGGTGATGGTAGGCTCGGCCGTAGTAGTGACATCGGTGGTGACATCGGTGGTGGTGGCACTGGCGTCAGTGCAGGGCGTGGTTGGGTTGGCCGTGACGCACGAGCACATGTTGCCAACGGCGTCGATCACGTTAAGAGCGTCGAGCCCGCAGCCATTGACCACGCACAGAATGGCCGTCTCCTGGATGGCATCGGAGCTGATGCACTGGCAGCCATAGTCGCCGTGGGAGCAGCCGACTTCGCTGGCGGCAGACTCGATGCAGGGGGTAGCGCAGGCGGGGACAGTCGTGACGAAGTCCGAGCAAGGGTTCCCGCCGCAAGTGGGAGCGTCGGTAATGACGGGGGGGTCAGTGGCAGTAGTCGAGGCGGGCACATCGGTGCAGGGAGGTGTCGGGCTGGCCGTGACACAAGCGCAGAGGTCGCTAACAGAGTCGATGACGGCGACAGCGTCCAAGCCGCAGGCGTTCACGACGCAGAGGAGGGCCGTATCCTGGATGGCAGACGACTGGGCACACTGGCAGCTATAGTCGCCGTGGACGCAACCGAGATCGCTGGCGGCCGACTCGATGCAAGGCGTGGCGCAGGCCGCAACGGCCGAGGCCTTGGTGGCACAAGGACCGTCGCCACACACAGGAGCATGCGTCACCATGGCGGCGGCAGGGTCGAGGGCGAGGGCTCCGGCCGCGGCCAGGAGGAACCCGGCCGCAGCTTTGGTGGTGGACAGCATTGTAGGAACGAGTGACAGCAGCCCTGAGAGAAATCTAGACAGCTGCTAGCTGGTGCAGAGCGTAAGGACCTTCTCCTGCCTCTCCTCAGGGGGAAGACGACGGCTTTAATATCTCGCACGCAGCGCACCCGCAGAAAACCAAAGCAGCCCGTTCATAATGGTGGCCTCCACGTGTTGGCGGGAATCTCCACCACCCAGCTCAGGGATACAACCTCGCTGGACGACCAACAAAGCTTGGGTTGTCCACAAGAGGCAAGTGCCGTCACTGCTACCCAGGTGCTTGTTGGTGTGGAGTCCCCGGGCTTCCTTGCTTGTGAGTTGCTGGCCCTGGTCTTCCCCGGTTTAGGCCTCATCATGTTGGCTTTCAGGCGGGACGTCTTATTTCCGGGCGAGTTCTCGGTAGTAATGACATGATGGGTCAGACTGGAGTGCAGAAAAGAATGCGCGAAGGATTTGTCCCCAGGCGACTCCCCGCCAGGTTTTCAACACATGTGGATTCCGTGAGTCAGGCGGCACTCCAGCAGGGCAAGGGGGGACGTGATGGTCCGCCGAAGTCGGGTTCATGTTCTTTGCGGGTTTGATGAGGCGGTGATGATCTCTGTCCCGGCATCCCGGAGATCGACAGTCCAGCGCGTGGGCCATCCCAGCAACCCGTGAAGTGTCCCACGAAGCGTCCCACGATGTGACATGATCGCCAGGGACATTGAACAGCCTGGATCGGATCAGTTTGAATTTGTGTTTTGCAGAACAGAAACAGGGTGATGAGTCGAGTTGCGGGGTTGGAACAATATGCCCCTGAACAACGAGTTACACAGCAACTGCGTGCCGTGTCCCGTTGCTCCCTTGTGTTCTTGTTGTGTGAGTGTTGGTTGTGCTTCCAGCTTCCCTTGGCATCCTCGATCCCACCACTGACGCACGTCCCCCCTCAACGCCTCCGACGCCTCCCAGATCAAATCTCGATCAGATGTCAAAAAACCGCCTTCAGAATCCCATGCAAACCTCGGCCGTTCGTGGCTTGTGAATGCCATGCGGCAGGGGTCCTTGAGGGGGGTCCGCTTGACGTCGTGTTCCCAGGCCCGGCCCGCGCACTGGGGCCCGGGCGAGATGGGAAAAGTTGGGGAAACGGCTGGCTTTGGACGAAAAGGGGCTTCTCGCCCGGCGCTATTGATCCCCAGAAGGGACCAACAGGGGGCCCGCCCCACCGCCCAGCCCGCAAGCGCTCAGCGGGGTGCATTAGCGTACCTGCCATTTTCGTATTCCGACCTGGCATCGGAAAATTGGTGCCGTGTTGGTGCTGTGCCTTGATGGGCGTGAAGTGGTGCCCGAGGGGCGAGGTCGATGGGTCCTCCCAGTGTGACGTCTCTGAGCAACGGCCACTGTGGAACGATTTGTTCCAAAAGCGAACGCGAGACAGAGACAGGAGCCAGAAGAAATTGGGACCTTGATTAGACCACTGGGGACCAGCCAATCCGCACAAGCAGGGCCAAAGCGCTGCGCCGGCTGTGCGAGAACTGCCCGCCGAATCCAGACCAGCAGGTTTGTTTTCCTGTTGCCTACTGCGTAGGCCGGAAACGATATACGGTTTGTTGGCTGGGATCCAACTCCTGAGAGTGCGTATGCCTCGACAGTCGACGCTGAGAAAGGTGCGCCTCGGGTCCGTCCGGGTGTTGCCATGTGTACAATGTTTGCCTGTTTCTCGCCTTTTTTTTGCGGCGGGAGAGAAAAGATTGTTCACACAAAACTGCAACAGGGTTAAGCAGGTAAGCAGGCTACTTCTCACTCTGTCTCTAGAAGGAAGAAAGCGGTGGGAGACGTAGGACAAGGTGGGTCCCAACGACTTTCACACCAAAAATGCGAAGCTCACACATGGAACAGCAACGTCCTAATCTACACGAGCTAGGATAACGTTTCAGAAACCTATTGTTATCTTTCGGTGGAGGAAGTCTACCACCCGTGACCATAATACAGTGAAATCCATGATAGTTTTGACGAAGATGGGTTATTACAGGTTAAGTATGAAATGTGCTGTTCTGGCCGCCGGATTTGTCAGGGCCGAGGTCGCGCAGCATGAATTGGTGCAGGATTTGCCCCCCC